>JBAGKK010196167.1:0-22595 GCA_037177015.1 Euceroptres primus | reverse complement strand
AAGTGTCTATAACTTGGATTTATGTGGACTTGATTGGAAAAGCACTAGAAAATTGTGATGGAATTTACTTAACATGTTCAGTAGAAATTAAACACTCTTTTACTTTTTACATTCTCATTAAGGGGTTATATCTAGTAACGTTGAGGGATTTTCACCATTTTTTCGAAAATATCAGTATCGCATTTACTGCCTTTTAAGATGAAAAGTTCATTTTTGTAAATAGAGTTTTTGATAGGTTCTTAAGGATATACTTTTAATTATTCTTGTTTTAATTATCAAGCAGAATATTGTTTTCACAAAATAAAAAGATAACTTATTATGCATTGCATTATTTTTAATTTATAATATTATTTTTATTTTGAAAATTTTCCTCAATGAGAACCTGCATTGCAGTGACGTAACGGCCACCCGAAGGCTGAGCCTATTGTTGGGAAAAGTGAGCAAAAAAAATTCCAAGGGTTCAATATAATAGACCGAGGTTCATAATCACCGCTGCTGCCTACATCTTAACTTCAATTTTGAAATTTACTTGTTTGATGCTTTAAAAGAGGCCTTAAATATTATTTTCACCTTAAAATTGGGAAATATATTGTACAAATATGGAGGAACAATTGAAAGAAGTTTCACATGAAAAGCATTCCCTTAAGCGTATCAAATTGAACACTGAAGTTGAGCTAATTTTATACTGATAATTTTTAATGCAAATGGTCGGTTTTTTTTAAAAACAGGAACATTCATTTGCTCCGATATAAATCGCCTGATCTATTTCCAAAGTTCTTTCCTGGATATTTTCACCTTTATTTTATTTGTTAAAAAATCGCACAATTGTACAGTTAATCCAATTTTATAGCGTAACCGTTGATAATACGTCTACAACAGTTAAAACCTTTTTTATGCACTATGAAATTGTGAACATTTTTTAACATAACCATATTCGACCTAGAATCAACCGTTCTCGAGTTATTTTTAAAAAAATGTTATTTATTTAACACTTTCCAACATGGCGGCTGAAGCCGTACACGTATGGATGGGGACTTTTTACAGTATCTTTGTAAAACCATCCCCAACGTATCTGTGAAAAAAATGCTACTCTTACAGATTTTTTTTTTAAATGCTTCATTGACTGGACTATTTCCCTTTTGAACTGCTGATCCACTGTGATCCCTCTGTATTATATAATTATAATTATAACGGCAGATAACGGGCAGGGAAAATGAAAAATTGGTCAGGGAAAAGTCAGGTAATTTTAAAATTGGGATTATGTAGCAACTCTGTCTTTTTTCAGTTCGTAGTTGTACAAAATTTGCAATGTCGCTAACCTCATTTTTCAGTACGATAGTCGTAATAAATTTCAGTACAGCTTGCTTGATTTTTACAAATAATCATGGTCTTAACTTTCGGTAAAATTATCAAAATTTCAACTCAATAATCGTATTGAAATTTCAGCAATTTTCAGTTATGTAAACTGATAATCGCACCGAAATTTTAGTATACCTAAACTGGAAATCGTACCGAAATTTGAGAACAAAACTCCTATTTTCAGTACAAATAACCACGGATTTTTAAATTTCAATACAATTATCGAAATTTCAGCACAAGATTGTACTAAAATTTCAGTACAACTGCCTTAGTAAACGTACCGACATTTCAGTACGAATAGCCTGATTTTCGTTACGAATATTCATGGTCTTCAATTTCGGTACGATTATTGTACTTAAATTGTAATACGATTATCGGTTACGGAAATGTCTGATCGATCAGTTCGATTTTTTGCTATGAGTAGACGCTGTGATTTTAAAAATAATGTTCAATATTTTTCGATTACGTTCTAAAATACATACAAACATTAACATACTTGTGTCATTTTATCGTAAAATTTAATAAATGTTCTTCTTTTTCTTTGCAGGGACAAAAGTTTAGTGAAAAGTGTTGTAAAAAAACTAGGCAAAGCAGAAATGGAAATAAACGTGACACGTAAAACAACTCATATTGTAAGCACTGGAGTGCGAACAATTAATTTATTGAAAGGAATCATTAGAGGTTGCTGGCTTGTAAGTCTCGATTGGGTTTTGAATTCCCTCGAACATGGAGATTGGCTGAGTCCGGAGCCATACGAAATGGTGCACTTTTCAGCAGCTGTACAGGTACATAATTAAAATTGAATTGTTAATAATGAGATATATAGGCATTTAGTTTCTTAATTTAATAGTATTTAAAAATTGCGTAAATTTATATTTTAAAATATTTATGGAAAAATTATTTTAGACCTTAAACATAAAAGGTACTATTACCGGTAATTATCAGTAAGACTGCTTTATCAGCAGATGCCAAAGTGCTATAATTTTTGTAATATTACATTAAAAATTTTTTTCCTATAATAGAACGAAAGCTAATAAAATTCCGCGTCGACCAAACCCAAGTTGAAGACAATATGTTAATTCTATAAAACGATATTCCAATAAACTTCAATTTTCGATGTTTTAAACAAATTTTGATAACTCCGATAATAATTATCACTCTTAAAAGTTAAAAAGTGATTTTGAAAGGTAAATTTCCGTGGAATTTCATTGGCCTATTAATATATTTTTGCAATGTTTTCCTAGGAGCTGCAAAAGGCCAAAGTTAGGACAAAAAACTCGTAAAAATTGAAAAATGTAAAATTGCTTAAAAGAATTTTTAAAAAATCAATATACCTATATCATATTTTAATCAAATTTCGTGAAATCTATAATGATATGATATATATTGATTTTCGAGAAATTCTTTCAGAAATGTAACATTAAAGTCAGTCTAATTCAGTCCACCAATATAAAAATGTTTTACCAATGTTATAAAAATTATGTTTGAAAAACCAATAATTTTTTTTCTCATATAAAATGTCTTATTAATAGAATACATTGTTTTTATTAACTAAGTTAATTTGTACCGAAAATCGACAAGGAATTTTTTGAGCCCAGAAAAACCCGGATATGACAATGAATTTCTTAAATCTGCATTAGAGAAACATATCGAATTAAATTATTATGATTTTGAAAGAGTTCGATTTGAAACTCTTTAAATTTTCAATTGTTCAATTTTTAAAGCTTTGATATTGAAATGTTCAATTTGTAACATTTTCAGATACTTAGTTATTCAGTTTTTAGTGCCCAATTCAGAAAACGTTTAATTTTTAGGACTATATATTTGAAATTGTACAATGTGAAATGTCTGAATTTTAAAACTTGATTTAAGTCTCTAATTTTTAATTATTCAATGATAAATTTAAAAATATACAGTTTTCAATGCTTATTTCAACATTTCATTTCAGCCGAGTCTCTTTCTATGTTTTCGGTAATTTTTATGTTTTAAAAAGACACTCACTAGTTCCTTTTTCTTAAAGTTACTTTTGATCATTTTTTCAAAATAAAGTCAATTTTTACATTTGTTTAAGGAATTTTTTCATATTTACCTCCATTTATTTGTAATTGTTTCATATTTATTGTGATTTATTGCAGGTACAAATAATATTGCCATATTTTTATATTTTAAATGTAAGGCTTAAAATTGATATTTTAGAAACGGAACCATTAAAAATAATTAAAAAGTTTACAATTGAGTGTCCGGATGCAATAAGGGGACAAAATTTTCTCGTGCGAAAACGAAGTCCCCTAGAGGCTTTCAACAAACTTTTCGAATTTTAATTTTTTAAGGGATATATCTGGATGTGAAATTTTATTGTGCATCTTTTTTTCCCTAGACAAAAAGTTGTAGCTTTTTTAGTTTACAAATTAAAGCCAAAAAACTAACTTTTTAAAAAAAATCAATTTTAATCTGTATTTCACTTCAACTCGCGCTTCTTTCGTCAGTTTTTGGAATGTTTTAATAAAATTTTCAGAGACTTGCCGCGCGCCGTGACACGTTCTCGCGCTAGTGAGTTTTTGCTTACAATACGATAGCTCCAGCGCTGACATTAACTAAAATCATAACTACTAAACTATTGAATATTTTGATCTGAAACTTTCCCAAAAACTTTAACACAGTTTTCTCCGCATTTTTGTCGCGAGAAGTCTTTCCTTGCTCAGAATTCCCTCGATAAACGAAACGCTGGATGGAAGTTACAAAAGTCCGATTCACGTTGAGCATCAGAAAAAAATTAATGACAATTTTTCAAAATTTTTTTCTAATTCCTCTGACTCTATCAGTCGAAGGATACGCTAAAGCGCATTCTCTGAAAATTTTATTAAAAAATTCCAAAAACTGACGAACGAAGCGCGAGTTGAAGTGAAAAACGGATTAAAATTGATTTTTTTAAAGTCAGTTTTTCGGTTTTAATTTGTAAACTCAAAAAGCTACAACTTTTTGTCTAGGGAAAAAAAGATGCGCAATAAAATTTCACATCCAGATATATCCCTTAAAAATTAAAATTCAAGAAGTTTGTTGAAAGCCTCTAGGGGACTTCGTTTTCGCACGAGAAAATTTTATGTCCCTTTATTGCATCCGGACACTCAATTGTACAATTTTAAATTGAAAACAATCACAAAGATCCAATCAATCATTCAAAAAATGGAAAGTTTCCATTTTTAAACTTTTAAAATTTAAAAATATTTAATTCAAAAGCGTTCAAAGTTTAATCAATTTAAATTGAAATATCTTTTAAAAACTGTTTAGTTTCAAATTTAAATCGTTCAAAATAGTAAAATTTCAAAGTAAAAGTATCTAAAATTGAGCAATTTTGAATTCAAAATTTTCAAAATTCATAATGTCGAATTAAAGCATTCGAAATTAAACAGTTTTGAATTAAAAGCGCTCCACATAGAATTATAATTTCGCTACATTTCAATGCTTGATTTTGAATGACAAATTTTGAAAACTCTAAAATTAACACTGTTCAATTATATGGAAAAATTAAATTTTAAACTTTAAGGATTCTGAAACCCTTGCATTTTAAACATTACACAATATATCATTTTTATATAATTATGTAATTTTATTGTATAATTCTAAGCAATTAAAATTCAAAATTATTTAGTCTTCAATGCTCGGAGATCGAAATTTTTAAATTTTACATCAAATTAATAAAAAATTTAGTTTAGAAAGAGCATGGTAGTTACATTTTTTAAGTTTAACTGTCTAAAAATAAAAACTCTACCTTTATCGTCGTTTTGCATTGAAATTATCAAATCTTGAACACTTCCAGATTTTAAATTTTCATTTTTGTTTCTTAATTGTTACATTTTGAAGGCAATTTATAATATTAAAATCTTAAAATATGCTTGTAAACATCTAAAAATAGTTAAATCTTATTTTGTTTTATGAGTTTAGTTCAAAGTTAAGGGAAAAACGAGAAGAAAGGGAAAAAAGGGGAAATTTCTTGATAAAAAAGAGGAAATATTAAAAAAATTATTATTATTCCAATTCACTATTACTAGTAATGATACCTATTAATAATTCTGAAAGCGTTAAGAAGTCAGCACTTAAATTAAAAATTTTCAAAAAACTTAACAGGAAAATCGCCGAGACCGACAACTTTTTGGAAACGTCTTCGTGCCTGATCTATTCTCAACATGCGGAACAATTTACATTCAGAATGGCACAAATCCAGCATCCTCGTCGCTAAAAGAATTAGTGAAAGCCGCGGGCGGTCAAATAACCGAGGATTCTGCAGTAGCGAAAATAGTCGTTGGATCAGAAGGTCTAAAGGAAATTTGGATCTTGGATTCCATAACAACAGGCGTACTTCAACCTTTAGAACAATATCGAAGAAACTAGACTGTAGTAAGTTGTAAACTATATTCGTTCTTTGTTACAAAAAGTGTATAGATTATAAATAGTTGTAGAACATAAATGCCTAGCTTAGCTGTGAGTTTTATGTTACCGTATCTCCTATTTTTGCATTATTTATAATCATGCAAAAAGATTAGATTAGTCGTTTTAACATAGATTTTGTTTTACAGTCTTTATCGGATTATATCGAAGAATAAATATTTAAGCTTTAAGGTGCATTAGTAAATTGCAGTCTCATTTCTTCCAGACGGAGTTAGTTTGTTAAATAGATAAATACACAGTGACTGAATAAATGAACAATAAATCAACAATCCTGAGATAATAGGGTAGTTACACTTCCGGATATTTCAGAAAAATGGTCTTGAAAACCAATAGAAATGGTCAAATTTTTTACTAACATCAAATGAATTAAAAGACTAAGCATGGTTGCTACAGAACAGGGAATTCTGGAAAGTCAAAGAATTTAAAAAGGCAGGGAAAGCCTTCAAAGTATCAGGGAATTTTTTTGATTCAACAAATTATAATTATATCTCAATAGTTATAATTATAATATTAACAGGGATCACAGGCAGTCCCCCATTCCCTTTTTCCCCTATTTTCTCCCTTTCCTCTATTATTCTCCAAATTTCCTAAAATCACTTTTTTTTAGAGTTTCATTCCTTTTTCCCCTTTTTTATATTCAAAGTTCCAAACAATATTCCAAGAATTATGAGAAATAGAAACTTGTGATAATTAAAAACTCTTTTAATGTTTTCTTAAATCTTGCATAATTTCCAAATTTTCAAAATCTATTAAAGTCTCCTAAAATCTCTTAAAATCCTCCATAATCTTTAAACTTGATTTAAAATCCTTCGAAATTCTCCAAAATATTTGAGACTGTTCTACAATCTTCTGGGTCTTCCAGCATTCTCTAAAATTTTCTGAATACTTTCGTAACCTTCTAGAATTTTCTACAAAATCTTTTTGAATCCTCCAAAGCCTACCGAAATTCTCTCAAATTCTTTAAAATTTTCAAAACTGATCTGAAATCTGTAAAAATTCTCCAAAATATTCTAGATTGTTTAAAAATCTACAATCATTTAGATTCTTCTGAATTCTTCCATAATCTTTTAGAATCTTCTGGATTCTCCTATAATAATCTTATACAATCTTAAAGAATTCTTAAAAATTCTTTAATATTCTACAAAATATACTAGAAGGTTCCAGAATCTTATAAAATCGTCTATGATCTTTTGAACTCTTCCATGAATCGAGCTGAGCTGAGGAGGTGACACGTGCCCGTGACGTTGATAATAATAATAATTTTAATAATCATATGACGATAATAATGGTAATCACAATTCAGGAGTAGAGATAGCAATTTGACTATTTTAAGAGTTGGCCGGAGATTTTAAAAGAGAAATTGGTGAACACGCATAATAATATAAGATGTAGTAGATACTCTGTGAAATGCATACTTTTTAAGGCACGGTTCGTTTTTTGATCGAAATCATGCAAAATCAGGGTGATTGGCTTGATTTTTTTCCAGAAATAATGATTATGCGCATTATCCAAAAAGCCGTAAGTCCATGCAATGGAGCTTCACAGAGCCTTGAATTATTTGGAAATAATAATGAACTCTTCGGAAATCACCAAGAATTCATTGCAATTCTTTGGAATTTAACTATGAATTCTTTGAGATTCTTCGAAATTCACATTGAATTCACCATAAATTCATTGGAATTCTTCGAAACTTACCAGTCATTCTTTGGAATTCACCAGGAATTCTTTAGAATCCTTCAGAATTCACCTTGAAGTTATCGGAATTCACCATCAATACATTTGAATTCTTCAGAATTCACCAGGAATTCTTTGGAATTCACAATGAATTCTTTGTAATTCACAATTAATTCATTGGAATTCTTGCGGAATTTACCATGCATTCATTAGGATTCTTCGGAATTCACCAGGAATACTTCAAAATTCACCTTGAATTCTTTGGAATTAAAAATGAATTCTTCGAAATTCACCATGAATTCATTAGAATTATTCGGGACGCACCAGGGATTCATTGGAAGTCTTCGAATTTCACCAGTGATTTTTTTAAATTCCTAAGGAATTCTTTGAAATTCTTTAAAATTCCTTAAAATTCAGCTTGAAATCGTTGTATTTTCACATTGAATTCCAAAGAATTCATAATGAATTCAAAAGAATTTATAATGAATTCCAAAAAAACTCATAGTAAATTCCCAAGAATTCCTAATGAATTCCGAAGAATCCCAATGAATTCGTGGTGAGTTTCGAGGAATTTCAATGCATTTATTGTGAATTCCAAAGAATTGATTGTGAATTTCAAAGAATTCTTTGTGCATTGCAAAGAATTCCAATGAATTCATGGTGATTTCCGAAGAGTTCATTATTATTTTCAAATAATTCCAATGAACTTACGGCTTTTCAGATAGTGCGCATACGTTTAATATTAATTTTATATCATTAATTTAAGATGTATTTCATCTAAAATACCAGTAAGTATTTCAGATAAAATACACAATTCTCAAATGTATTTCAAATAAAATACAAAAATACTTAAATGTAGGTAGTTTGTATTTTATTTGAAATACATTGGCTAAATTGTATTTTCCCTACAATGTATTGCAACTACAAGCTACATTGCATGTATTTTATATTTCAAATACTTGAAACGCATTTTTCTTGAAATACTGCCCAGCTCTGTGCATGATCTTCTAAAATTTTCTAGAGTCCTCAAGAATATTCGGAAATTTACATGAAGTTTTGAACGGTCAAATAAACGAACTTTTTTTCTTAAATTAATTTTATCTTGAAATATCGTTCAGTCTACAAAATAAAGAGAAATATCATGAGCTTCTTTATCATTACATTAGTGTCTATATTAATAAACCAATATTTTAGAACAAATTTGAATTTAAAATGAAGTCAAATAAAAATTTCGTTTATTTGAACGTTCAGAACTTCAAGTACATTATTCCGAACTGCATTAGAATTTCTAGAATTCTTCAGAATTCTCTAGAACCCTTTCAAGTCTACAAAATACTCTAATAATCTTGAAGAATCTTCTGAACTGTTTTCAGAAACTTCCTAAAACTTTTTAGACTTTTTTAGTCTTCAAAAAAAAAAGTCTGGGAGAGACTAGAAGATTTTAGAACTTTATGGAAGATTTTTGAAGAATCAGGAAATCTCCGGGAGATTCTAAAACACTCAGAAATCTAGATTGTAAAGAATTTTTTGGGATTTCAAAAGATTTAGTGAATCTAGAAGTTTATGGAAAATTAAACATATTCTAGAAGATTTAAAAAATTTGTTGAAAGGTCCAGAAGTCGTGAAGGATTTTAGAAATTTCTAGAGCAATCCAAAGATTTTGAAAGTTTAGAAATTTGAGGAGTGTTTTATTAGATTCTAGATAGGAATCTATGAGTTTTCAGGTTTTTTTTTAAGATTCTGGAGAATCGCAGCTTCCTTAGTATATTTAAAAGAAAAGACTTTCCCCTGTTTTTGAAATCCCCTTTTTCGAAATAGAAATCGCCTATTATTTTCCCCTAAAATTGAACTACTGAACTACTGTAATCCCTGTATTATATAATTATAATTATGACGGCAGATATCTGTCAGGGAAAATGAAAAATTGGTCAAAGAAAAGTCGGGGAAAGTCAAGGAATTTTGAAATTGGACTTTTGTAGCAACCCTGTTAAAACTATCACTTGATAATGATGTAACCACCCTATTTTTACAAAAATACTTAAGCTTCAACTTCATTCATCCTGAGATGGTCGATAAATAGCGACGAGGCACAATATAGCAATGACTAGTTCGCTGGACAATAAAACTATCTGAATGCTGCATAAAATAACTTCCAATCTTAGTGTGTAGTTTTGCCAAAACAGGAAGTAAAGAGTGACGAAAGAACTCGGGACTGTAAGCGCAATGGCGAGAAGGAAAAGTAAACCACGCTCCATCAAATTTCCTTTTCTTCCGAGATAAATTCGACCACCTTCTGTGCTGAGGAGGAACAGTAGCAGGCCAAATTCAGTGAGTAATTTATTTGTGCCTGGGGACGGCAAATTCGCCGCTTTGTAAATCCCCATACACAATTCGCAGGTCGCGAACATCCCGAAGTAAAATGAGTTCAGGTACATGAGAATCTCGTATGTCAAAGGCGTGGAAATTGCCGCCGGCATTTTTTATTGAATTCTGAAAAAATAAATTAAATTAATAGTTCTCAAAATTAAATTTTAAGAAAAAAGATATTTTAAGAGAAGATTTTTAAAAAAACTACTGATATTGCAAAAAAAAGTATCTTAGAACTAAAAAAAAAACTGAAATTTCAATTTTCATAAAAAATAAGATTTTCTATTTTAAGGAATAGTTTGGAGAGATTGAAATTCATGGTTTATATTCTTTATAATATCGAAAACTTAAAAAAGAAAGAAAAAAATTGCAGAAGGCCTTTTTGGAACAATTGAATTTTTCTTTTTTTTTTCGTAAAATGACCGCCCTTTTGTTAATAATTCATATTGGTCAAGTTTCTTTCGAGATTCTGAAAGAGTAATAAATAAGCTACAAAGTGCTATAAAAAGAAAATTAAATTATATTAATTACTTTCAAAGTTGCAGCGTTTTAAACGAAAAATGTGTTTATTTGTCTGACACTTTAAACATTTATAATATTTCGTTTTTCTCGTAAATAAATAAATAAACTGAATTCTCCATAGGAGACAGCAGTATGTGAATCTTTCCCTCAATGTTGGCACCTATGGAAAATTATGAAAAATAATCAATCAACTTTAGTTGTACAGCTCAAAAACTATAATCAAAACTGTATCGTGGCTATTTTAATGGGTATATTACACGTCGAAAAATCCTGTTATGAATTTTATTATTTTTAATATATAGACACTTTTGAAATTAAGTAGTATTGTTTCTTTTGTATTTTTTAGAATTTTGGTTTTTGTTATTACGTCCAAAGTTCAAATTATTTTTAAGAATTTAAGCCGTTTGTCAAAAAGGGATTCACATTAAAAAATCAATAAACCGCCCGAAGTGCGCAGCATTTAATTGTATTCAGGTGCTTTATTCAAAAGTTAGGTTTCCTTTTGACAAACGGCTCCGATTCTGAAGGAAAGAATCGAAAATTCGAAGTCAATAAAGTTGAAAATTACTGATTATTATTAAGAATTAATTATATAAATTTTTTTCAAATTATAGATTAAATCAAAATCTTCGATGTCAACAATTAAGAATTTACAATTTTTACATATACAAGTTTCAAATTCTAAACTAGCTGTGAATTCGATTTCGGGTGTTTCCCAGTCTATATTTTTTGGTGCTCATATTATGAGCACTTTGCTTCCTCGTTATGATGAAATAGCAAATAGATCATTTGCTTCCTCATAGAGGAAACATTAATTATTTTAATAAAATAGTAATTTTCATTTTGTTTCCTCAATATTATAAATGATTAAAATTTTCGGAATCTTCAATAAAATGTAGTAGTATTATAGGACAATCGATTCGTTTCGAGTTAAGGAATCTTTTCTTTCCATAGTTGAAAATCGAAAAATTAAAATTGTAAAAATTATTGTAGTAGAATTGTCCTTTAGAGTCAAGGAATCTTTTTCCTCATGTAACAACTTTAAATTATTATAATGAGAAAAATTTTTATTATAAAAACCGCTTTTTCAAGTATTACAAAAGTGCTAGAATAAAATCCAATGGATATTTTTCAAAATCCTTGTGTTTGATTTGAGGTACTAGTGGTAAAAATAAGCCCTCCAAATTTCATCAATTTATCTGCAACCGTTCTCAAGTTATCGTGTTCAAAAAAAAGTGTGACATCCACACACATACACATCCGGACAATTGTCGGATGTTACGATTAAATTGTTTTTTTTTTTAAATACAAATGTAGAAAACCATTGGAATATATATTTCAAATTCTCAATAATTCGGCAAATTGTAGTAAATTTAAGTTATAAAAACAATAAAGTATTTCACGCCTAACTTTAACCAACTTTCACTGTAAAGGGCTTGTCCATCCCGGTTTTTGATGATTCTTTTTTGGGGATGTTGCCCGACTATTTTAAGCCTAAAATGAAAAAAATCTTTGATGGCCTTTTAAAATATCTTACTTTTTGACTTTATGAGAACAGTTTTTTTTAACCCTTGGCTTGAAAAAAGCTTAATCTTAAAGTTTTATTTGCTTAAAATCTTTAATTCGGTATCCAAAAAAAGGTCCCAAGTGTTCAAGGTCAAGCGATGTGTGGAACCTTTTTAAATTTGTTTAAAACAATAAGATTGGAAATTGCTCGTTTCTGATGCATTTTGTAAAGAAACATTACGGATTCAAAATAAAGTTTATAAAATTCTCGGCAAAACTAAAAAAAAAAGAATGTTCTAGCTCTAATAGTTTAGGAGATATGGCCTTTAAAAGCGATTTTTGTGTAAAAATTTCAAGAAATATTTCATATTTCTTTATAAGAGCAAAATTTTCATATAGGATGCACTGGAAATGGGATATTGGAAAAAATATGAAATTTTTCACAAAATTTATACTCAAAAATCGCTTTTAAAGGCTATATCTCCTAAATTATTAGAGCTAGCACATATTTTTTTTTAGTTTTACGGGGAATTTTATAGACTTTATTTTGGATCTGTAATGTTTCCTTGCAAAATGCACCAGAAACGAGCAAGTTCCAAAAAACTGATTTTTTTCCGTTTTAAACAAATTTAAGAAGGTTCCATACATCGCTTGATCTTGAACACTTGGGACCAGTTTTTGGATGCCGAATTAAGGATTTTAAGCAAATAAAACTTTAAGATCAAGCTTTTTTGAAGCCAAGATTTAAAAAAAACTGTTCTCATAAAGTCAAAAACTAAGATATTTTAAAAGGTCATCGAACAATTTTTTTCATTTTAGGCTTATAAAAGTCGGGGGAAACTCAGTGGCCTAGATCAGGAATTTACTGTTAAAAACCGTCTAGAGCCTTCAGTTTTTAACCGATTAGAACTTCTTTTTTTTAAATTGAAGCTAATTCAATTCTTAAGAGACGTACGAAGCGATATTTGTGATTTTTAAATTGTTAATGCTATTTTTAATCAAGTAAGTGACAAAAAGAGATGTTTTTTGAAAAAACTTTTTTTTCCTGGCTTACAATTAATTTCTTATAAACTAATTAAGTGAATAAATAATGTAGCAATCACTTTTTAAACTTTTTTTTTGGTGTGTAAATGAGTTGTATTGTTGCGAAAATTATATATGATTGAAGATATCAGTTAGCCATCATCAATGAATATTGTTATAAACAAATTTTATAGACAAATAAGTAGATTCCGTATTGCCTCCATTACAAAATTTTTTATTTCCAGTAGAAATCTACAAAATTTTCTCCATGTGATGTCTCAGTATGAAAATTTATCACCAACAAATATCGCAATTGTTATAAATAAATTTGATAAACGAATTAACTATTTTTATCGTAATGTCGCAGAAAAAAGTTCTTTTTCGACTAATATACAACTACTTGGCTCATCAGAATTAGTCTAATACAAAATTTGTATTGAATTTCAACAATTAGCTTCGTTATAAATAATTTGTAAAGCATTCAATAACCAAATGGACAGTGTTCGTCCTTTTTTTGCGAAGAAAATTATGATTTATCTAACGTGGGACGAATTATCGTATCAGACTTCCTTTAGTACGGAATATTGTCAACAACTAAGAATCACAGTTTTTATGAACAATTTCTGTATAGGTACAGGAAAAAGGACGAAAACTGTCCATTTGTTTATTGAATACATTAAAAATTATTTATAACGAAGCTGATTGTTGAAGTTCAACAAAATTTTGTATTCGACTAATTCTGATGTGCCAAGTAGCCCCTGCTAAAAATTCCGGCAAAATTTAGGTCAAATTTCGAACTAATTCTATCCGAACAAGACTGAAATTTATACGATTTTTTTTTTTTCGAGTTCGGAAATAATCCGAATCCATCCGAAATTTGTTCGCAATCAAAACTTTTTATCCGCTGAAATCAAAGTGCAAATGGAATATCGTCCAGATGAATTCGAAATCAGTCCGTTCAAAAATTTTGAGTCCGGTTCCATTCGAAATTTGTCAGCAAGGAAAACTTGTTTTCCGCTGGAATCAAAGTGCAAATGGAATATTGTCCGGATGAATCCGGAATCTATCTGGACAAGAACTGCGAGTCCGGTATTAGTCAGAATCAATCCGAGATTTTTCTGCAAGGAAAATTTGTCCGATGAAATTAAAGTGCAGATGGAATGGATGAATCCGAAATCTGTCTGGATAACTAGTCCAGAATGGGTCAGAATCAATCCGAAGTTTGTCCGCAAGGAATCATGTTTCCTGGTAAAATTAAATTAAATTCATTCTGCAGAATGAATTAGACTGAATCCGAAATTTGTCGGCAAGAAAACTTTTCCGTTGATATTAGGAGCAAATTGAATTTCGTCCAGTTGAATCCGGAATTTATATGCAATTTAAAGTCAAATCTTAGCCAAATAGCCGTTACCAATATTCTCGACTAAGCATCAGATAGCTTTGTGGATAGGACGCATGACTCTGGGTTTGGTGGCTGGCTGCTGTTCGATTCTGGTGAATTTTTCATGACATTTCTCTGTTTCAGATTTATTATTTCATATGTTTATAAATTTGTATATATTAATAACATAATTACAGCTTTAAAAATAATTTCCTCTGTGTGGTTGCTTGAAGTTAAGAAATATGTGTCGAAATTAATTTCCGGACAGAATTCGGATTATACAAAAACCGACCAGGATCTAGACAGATACGGATAAATTCTGGACACGAGCGGATAAGATCCGGCAGATAAAACGTATCCATCGGTCAGGACAGATTCCGTACATAACCGGAAACATTTCGTATGCAAGCAGACAAATTTCGTTCTCAACCGGATAAAATTCGGATGACAAAAACCGGACATCAAAACGGCCAATTTCGGAATCCGAAATTCGTCTGGAATTTTTAGCAGGGAGTTGTTTATTAATCGAAAAAGAATTTTTTTCTGCGACAAAGCGTTAAAAATAGTCAATTTGTTTCCCAAATTTATTTATAACAATTGCGATAGTTGTTTATGATAAATTTTCATACTCAGTCATCACATGAAGAGCATTTTGTAAATTTCTACTGGAGATAAAAAATTTTGTAATGGAGGAAATATGGTATCTACTTATTTGTTTATAAAATTTTTTTATAACAATATTCGTTGATTATTTCTGATACCTCTATCAATTATCATTTTCGCAACAATACAATTCATTAACACACCAAAAAAGGTTTAAAAAGTGACTGCTATATTTGTTCACTTAATTTGTTTATAACAAATTAACTGTGTAATAAACAAATTATTTGCTTTTTTTTATTGTTCAATTAAAGATTCGAGTTAATTCCGGATAAATTTATGTGCTCAGCGATGAAAAAAAATGTTTTTTCAGAAAATGTTTCTTGTTTGTCAATTTACTTGATTAAAAGTAGTATAAAAAATTTAAAAATCACAAATATCGCTTCGTACAACTCTTAAGAATTTAATTAGCTTCAATTATTATTATTATTATTATTATTATTAACACTATTTTTTAAAGATTTATACTTGAGTTTTCATTAGTTTTAATAGTAAACAATCCTCACATTTTCTTTTTTTACTAAATACTTATTTAAAGATCGTTTATTATTGTTATTTCTTTGGTTTATGTAACAATTTGACGATAACTGGGATATTTACCATAAATTTAAGTCAGTCTAGTATACGAAAATTTCCGTACAGCTAACACACAAAACAGTATGGGTGGAGGCTATTGAATTTTCCATAATTTCCTATCCCCCCTTTGTGTTGTATGTTAGTAGTACGGAAAATTGCGTAACAATATGCTCGACCTAAATTAAAAAAAATAAACAAAAAAATTGGAAAATTAAAAAATCATATAAGTACTTGAGTTTAAATTTTAATCTAAATATATAAATAGAATATTTGAGGTTAGAATTTCCGAAATAAAATAGTCAACAATATTTTTAAGCAAAATTTTATAGAAATTTTGCACGAAGAAGTTAACAAATTCTAAAAATAAAATATTGATTTTTTAAAAATATGTATATAATAAGACATAATTACCTAGCCTACGAGTTCCATAATATTCACAACTTAAATTTTGACATCAAATTCAAAACCTTTTTTTATCCTTCTGGTTTATTTTTTAGAGAATTTTAAAAATATCAGCACTATTTAAGAACAAAAAAATTACAGTTTATCTATTTTAAACTCTACCTTTAAAAAAATCAATCAGCGTCTATTAATTTTCCCCTTGTCAAAAGTGTTTTTTTTTTTCACTTATTATTATTAGTTCCACTCATATTCGCTGTTTGCAGCGCCATTTTATAAAGCAATCAAAACAAAATCCATTTTAATTATTTTACTTTCAATAAACAATGAAACAGTATTGAATTACACAATCAAAATTTCCTTGCACTTCACAACTCAAAATTATATGCATAATTTTTATTCCTTGCATGGATTTAAAATTTGTTTGAATTCGTAACGCTTAAACTGTGGCAACCCGTCTGGCACGTTTGTATTTTGCAAGCCTCGGTTCAGGGGCTTTTAATAACGAAGATTAATATTCAAGACTTTATATCTAAATTTCAGTGCTTTTTAATTTTCAAATTTTCAACAAAAACGAAAGGAACATATAAAATTTTCGAAAATTTTTATAAATGTCTAGGTGCTTTCGATTTCGATAGTTTCAAACTTGAAAGCTTTTACATTTGATGTATCGGAAACCAGGGAAACTTTAATTTTGCTAATTACTAATATCGAATTTTTCTAATATTTTAAAAAACTTAATTTTTGAAAAAAATATCAAAATTTAATTAGCTAGAAAGAAAAATATACACCTGCTATTAAAAAATTTGAAGTTTTTATAAAGTTTTTTGAAAATCAGTTTGTCACCCAAAAATCAAAACGCAAAAGATGACTGGTTCCCCAAAAAACCTCGCCTTTATTCCGGGCCAATCACAGCCTTCAATTTCCCCTCTTACTTCTTCTTATTGGTTCCACCTCCTCTCGCACTGATTAGTGTATCGTTTAAATGTGCGCATTTGTCGTCCAATCAGCAAACAGATATGGAAACGCTCGATACGACGGACGCCAGTCACCAAGTGTCAGTCAGCCTGTGTCAGTCGTGCTCTGTTTTGTCAGTGTTAAAACAGAAGTCGGTGATTAAAATAGCGATAAAGTATTTTTTCTAGTTTTTCTGTGAACTTTAAGCAATAATGTCCGACAAGAAAGGTAACTATGAGAAACTTTAACGCGTTGCGCCTCGAAATACGAGTTGAAATTCCTTGCAATTGTTTCCTGTTTTGAAGTTCGCGAGTACCTTTAGCACTTGTCATTTCTGTCAGGAAATCAGTCGTCCGTTTGCGTTTTCCAAGTCGAGAAAAAAGCGGAGGACCTCGCGCGTCCAATTAGATTAGTGATTAGGCGAAAATCTCCCTCGTGAGTTGATCCCTCAGGAAAATAATGAGTTTCGTCCTAGTGACAGATAAATCAATACGGTCCTCTGTATGGGGAATACAAAATGGCCTCCGTTCAAGTACGACTCTAGTCCTTCCGAGCTTACGCTTGCCTGTCAAAAAAAATTTCGGATCTTAATTCCTCGAGACTTTTTCGAAAATTACCCTCCCCTTTGCCCTGGATTATGCAAAATGCGTTTTTCACTTGCAGAACTCGCAGATTCAGTGCCCCTTGCAGTATTTGTTACTTATTGGAGTTTCCGGAAATATTAATTGAATAAAATTTTCATTCTTTTTTTTTATTGACGAGTTCCGTTTTGCTGACTTTTTGAAGGTGATGAAAACAAGGAACGTCTCCGTTAATTTTTGAAACAATGAAATGATTCGAAATTTAATTTTCGAACACGCCTGTTTTGTTCTCATTCATTGTTAGAAATTAATCGTGAATTTAAGTACACTTTTAATTTTAATATACGAGATGTGTGGGAATTTTAAAAGAAATTTGATATGCGTGTACCTGAACCAATTTTCACTTAAAAATTTTTGCTAAAGTTTGCAGGGATTACAGTGCCCTTTTCCCCCGTTTTCTCCCTATTTTTCTCAAAATCCCTTAAATTGAGATATTTCCCCTTTTTCAAAAGTTTTTTCAAGAATTATAAATAGAAATTTATTAAATTCAAAAATGGCGATTGCTGTCAACTATCATTAGTTTATTTTTCATCATTTAAAAATAAAGTTTTGAATATGGTTTAAAAATTGTTTATCGCTATTTAACCCTTTAAGGCCCGCACCCAGAATCCATAGATTAAAAATTCTAAAAAAATTCAGGGATAATATACGGTTATTTTTTGAGCGGTTTTTGCAATAAAATTTTTAAACAATTTTTTAGTTTTCTTGGCTTCCATTGAGTGTAAGATAATTTATTTATAGTCTCCTCAAGAGATGTGGAATAGTCAACTTTAATCTAATCCACATATTTACTTTGCAGAATTTAAAGTTTATCACATAAAAATTCTAGAAAGTCGGAAAAAGTGGGCACTAAAGGGTTAAAAACTGTTAAGGGTCAGTCCATATTATATCGTCTGGAACCAGTTGTGAGCTATTTTTTTTAAATTTGATATTTATCAGACATAATTGTGAATGCTTTCAGAACATGCTTATTTTTGTCCTTAAATTTTAATTTCAAAGATCATCGGGTGAGAAAAAATGTCACTTTCGCAGTGAATACAAAATCAACAAAAGCTGTGCTATAAAATTTAATTTAAGTGGTCTATATTTAATTAGCACACTTGAGTCTTTGATTTTTTTTGCAAGGAAAGTTGTTTTAATCATTAAATAATTTGGAAAAATGGTATTGCAAGTTTATGTTTAAAATGTCAAAATTGGGTTATATTTGAAGTCTTATTAAAAGAAAATAGATTTGTTAAAAAAGAACTGGGGAATTACCGAATAGTAAGTATTTTAAGTACGTTTTTCGCTTGTCAAAAGCTTTTTTCTTTTCATTCTGAAATAGGAAAATTATCACTGTAAAAATCAGCCGTTTTGAGGTTTCCCGTATTTTCAGCAGTGAATATCTTCTCTGCAGAAAAACGAAAAAATTCCGAATTTTTTTAACTTGGTGCCGATCATAATTTTCACAAAAAATTAAGTTTAAAAATTGTACATATAACCACGATTTTGACGCTGCAACGAAATCAGTTTCAACTAAGTTGAAGTTAGCTTTCGACATTCGAAGAGATCATTTAAAATTTTAAAAATTATGTTAAATTTTTTCTCTCACTTCTAAAATATCATTGAATATATTCTGAATGTATATAACGATTCAGACGTTTTGTTAATAATTTTTTCTCAATTATCGATGTATTTTAGAAGTGAGAAAAAAATTTTAGCATAATTTTTATATTTTAAAATGATCTCTTCGACGTCGACAGCTAACTTCAACTTAGTCGCAACTACTTTCGTTGCCGTGTTAAAATCGTGGTTATGTATACAATTTTTAAACTTAATTTTTTGTGAAAATTATGATCGGGACCAAGTTAAAACTTTCGGAGTAAGTAAATCTAGGGCAAACATCAAACGGTTGATTTTTACAGTGATAATTTTCCTATTTCAAAATGAAAACAAGAAAAAAGTTTTTGACCAGCAAAAAATACTTGCTATTCGATAAGTCCGCAGTTCCTTTTTTAACCAATCCATTTTCTTTTAATAAGACTTCAAATATTACCAAATTTTGACATTTTAAACATAAACTTGCAAAACAATTTTTCCAAATTATTTAACGTTTAAAACAACTTTCCTTGCAGAAAAATCAGACCCAAGTGCGCTATTTAAATATAGACCACTTAAATTAAATTTTATAAGACAGTTTTTGTTGTTTTTGTATTCACTTCGAAAGTGTCATTTTTTCTCACCCGATGATCCTTGAAATAAAAATTTAAGGACAAGTACCAGAGTGCGATATCACAAATTCTTTAAAACGAACTTATTCATAAATTAATAATTCGAATGGATTTTCCATACTAGATAGCCATAAAGGAAATAACGACGAACGGCTGTCCGGTATGGAAAATCCATTCAAATTATTAGAATATGTATAAGTTCACTTTAAAGAATTTTTGACGTCGCATTCTGGTACTTGCCCTTAAGAAGAAAAATAAGCAAATTTAATCGAATTTATAGAAAAAAATGTTCTAAACGCATTCACAATTATATCTGCTAAGTATCAAATTTTTTATAAGAAAAGGTTCCAGCATCCTTAAGTATGATATTTTTTTCTAATTGAAAAAAGAATCAAGTATAATTTTTTTAATATGTAATAGATTCGTAAATTTCACGGTTACAGTACAAAAACGAATTTATTGTTTAACTTTAAAGAAAAGTAGTTTAAAGTTGAAAAATATTTTAAATCTGAGTAAATTTAATGAAATCATGAGTGAATAGAACATTGCAAATAAAGTAAATTTTTAATAATAGTTATTTGACATTTTAATACCTGTTGAATAGGTACAATGCCTTTTTCAGTTTTGATTTCAAGTTTCCAGATTTTTTAAAATGGAAATTGGAGCTGCTATAAAGCTAAAGATGCACGGGAAAAAAACTCGATGCCTTGTCGAATTTTTATTTCATTTAACCTAAAAATTCGATAAGGCATCAAGATTCAACTCCAAAATCTTTTAAATCATAAAGTACCCAAAAATCTTCACTATTTTAGAATTCAGAAGCATTTAAATTCCGAAAGATTTTATAAAATACAAACACTTTCAAAGGCATTTAAATTTTCAATTCTTAACACTTTTTGAAATTTTCCGAAAGCGAAAAATTTGTATAGTTTGAAAAGATAACAATTGTCTTTAATCTGGATAATTTTCCATTCCAGGACTTTTAATATACATACTTCCGAGAACTTAAAAATTCGAAAAATTTGATATTAATTTGCATCTTTTCGAATTTAAAGATTCCTTAAATTTAGAAAACCTTTCGAATCGAATTTTTCTATATTTATTACTTTGCATATTCTGGGGCAATTTAAACTCTATCCTTAAAAATTCAAAGAACATGTAACGAAATTGAAGGTATTTGAAGTAGTTGAAAATTGAATAAATTTAAAATAAAAAAAAATATATTGTAATTGCAAATTCAGGAAAATCATTGCATTTACTTATCAAAGGCAAATCTCTTTATCATATTTGGAAAAATTCGTGCCTTGCACTAAAGAAATTTCTTTCAAAAAGTTATGTAACAAATTTTTAAGAACTTTTTGGTAATATGTTCAAATTATAAATAATTGAATGAAATATTTCCTCTTATTCTTGCTTTAATTTTTTACGAAAGAATTTACTTTAGAGGAAAAAAATTCAGATGAAAAAATTTACTTCAGAAGAATGAAAGATTGTTTTTACCAAAAAATTTTTAAGTATTCGTATAACTTTTTATTTAAAAAATTTTCAAAGTCGCATACGTTAATTTTCCAAAGCTTTAAAGAACTTATGTAAATTTTTAAATTTGTCTCTATAAGCATTAATGAAACCAGAAACGATGGTACGATTGTAATATTTTTCAGTTTCGAAATATGAAATGTTCTAAAATTCGTTAATCTTGCAAGCAACAAGCGAAAGGACTACATTTCGCGACGATTTATTATATGTCATAGGTGAATTAACTAAAATATCATTCTAAAGTTCCACTTAAATCGAATTTAGTTGTAAAAAATCCCAAGTTCGTCTACGTCGTAAAGAAATAAGTATCACGACTTTTTTTCGTAATATATCGCTTTCCCTTTTCCATGCATGAATTTTGTCTTTAGTTGCGTACGTGGAGTCAGAATGACCTGACACTAATGATGAACAATATATTTTTTATAGCAAGACGCAAAAAACATATTACTTTCAAGTTAAACAGTCTTTCAGCTAAGCGTTGTCTTTGATTTACGCCTCTTTTTTAAAAGCCATTTTATACATTTTATTAAAAACAGCAAGTACTAATTTGATATAGGATCTTTATCTTTAAAACAAAAACACTCAAGCTATCTCTAATTTTAATTTAAAAACACAAGTATTAGCAATCAAAGTTGCATTGTTCTTTTAATCTTTTGGTTGCGAACGTCTTGCTCTATTAATTCCGTTCTCTAGGCTTCGTTCGGTGAATTCCTGAAAATCCGCAAATCTCTGGAAGCCAATTTATCAATTTAGCTCATTAAGAAATTTCTGGAGAAAGTATTTCTCTAAAACTCGTTGAATCTGACTTTCGGATGATTTTTATGAATCGTAGAAAATTTGACACGATTCTGATAAAGGAAATCTGATCGGAAACATTCAAATTCTTCACATTTCAAAGGATCTTTCGAAGGCTAGAAAAACTTTAGAAAAATGTTTTCACTATATATATATATATATTTCGATTCGATCTCGAAACTGTATACACGAATATTAAGTAGTCAAAACTCGTGTATGTACATTTTTTAAAAAGATCAGACCACTCATTCATCACACCATTTTAGCAAAGTAAATTCTCAAGAAAAAGGCTTTTGAATCAATTAGAAAATTCAAGATGAAGGGATATGACTGAGTCGACAGTGTTTCAAATCCTGTTGCTCTAAAACAGATTCAAGTAAAAAATTTTATCTTTTTCTCTAGTGAAACATGTATGATGTTAGGGAGAATATTGAGTAAACTTTTGGGGGTGATTTTTTTGAGAGTTTATTGAGTTAAACTATGGTTAAAGCGAAGTCTAATTGAAAACCATACATTTCTCAAAGCCATTATAATATATATATA
>JBAGKK010196064.1:0-22597 GCA_037177015.1 Euceroptres primus | reverse complement strand
TAAATCAAATTCATGGTGGGTATTATCGTAAGTTTCAACATGATTTATTTCTCTCACGACATTAGGATAAGTGTCTTAGGCAGCAAAATGTTTTTCTAAACAATCAACAAATTTCTCTCTGTGAGAATTTTCAGGGTCAAAAATTAATTATATTCTTTTTGGATCCTCGTCCAGTAATTTTATTTTTATTGCTATATTTTTATCGCGTAATTCAATTGTATTATCATCCAAGTCTATTTTGCTTCGTAATCTTTTTAGTAGATCAACACCAATAATGCAATCTTTGTTTAATTTAGGAACAATCAAAAATACGTAAGATCCTATCCAATTACCCATTTTAAATTTTGCATAAATTTGATGCTTCAATTTTACAGGTTTTGCTCCTGTCGCTCCGACTATATTCGTTCCTATAATTGGCAATAATTCGCAATCTTGAAATGTAATCTTATTATTCTCAAAGAAATTTTCCGAAATGCACGTTACTTCGCTTCCGGTATCTATCAATGCTTTCGTTTCAAAATCTTGGAATGCAAAAATCATAATGGGACATTTATCTAATTCATTATTTATATTTTTGTCCTCATTTTCTAATAAATCGCCGCGCATGTCTAAAGGGAGAGGTTTTTTTAAATAGTTGGGCCCCGGGTTCGCCTCGATCGTGTTCACATCTACCAACCCGAGGCTTGTTCGTTTCCCTCTTCTTCTACTTCTACACAGTTATACGCGTCGCACGAAGCTTCCTCTTGCGATGACATTCTTGCTTGCTTCGTGTTACTTTGATTCACGGGTGTTCTATTCTTCGCGTCGCTTTTATTTAAATTTCGGTTGGGTACATTTCCCATAGGCTGGCCATTTCTATCCTTAGCATAAGGATTTACATTATTTTGACCGTCATACTCGCGTTTATAAATAACCCCTTGAACATATCCATTATTATATCGCTCAGGATTATAATTATTTTGATATCCATTTTTTCCCGCTTTAAAATTATTTTGCCCATTA
Source organism: Euceroptres primus (assembly GCA_037177015.1). NCBI lineage: Eukaryota > Metazoa > Arthropoda > Insecta > Hymenoptera > Figitidae > Euceroptres > Euceroptres primus. The sequence goes on along the minus strand of JBAGKK010196064.1, from coordinate 21,595 downwards.
TTCTCGTATCGAGGCCGACTATCAAAACGATCACTTTTGAAATTTGGATTATTATTACCGCGATTCGGTTGACCTTGATAATTGTCGTACTTATTATAATTACCAGGACCGTTATTTCCTGGGTACGTGTTTTGAAAATTACCATTATAATGGAAATTATTTTGTCTATCTCTGTAACCCTGATTATTTCCAAATTATTGATATTCGCGATTTTGTTGATCATTTTGATATCTCTCTCTATGTCGATTTTCATCAGAGTTTTGATTGCTAAAATAATTGTTCTCTCTATTTAGAGAGTTCCTGCTATTATTTCTGCGATTTTCGAAACGATTATTATTTCTAAAATTGCCTCGAGGATTTCCGGAATTGCTGTCGTATCTATTCTGATCATAACCCGAATTTCTTTGACTTTCATAATTATTTACGCGATTGTTCATTCCAAATTGGTCAAAAGCTTCCAATAAATGAATAAATTCCTCGATCGTTTTTACGCCGCGTACAATAAATCCTGTACGTATTTCATCTTCAAAATGCCTAGAAATCCTTGAAACTATTTCTTTCTCGGGCGGAGATGGAATAAGATCCTTGACATTGTTGATCATTCTTATCGCGTATGCGGTTCGCGACAAATTTCCCCTTGTATTCCCAAACTCGAGCTCTTTACTAATTCTAAACCGAATTTGTTCGTTTCAGAATCTTTTTACGAATTTCTCTTTAAAATCGCCCATATGATCTGAATCTTTTGCCATCAAAGTCCATAATTCCCGAGCTATTCCCTCTAGACATGCCTGGACCACGTATTTTAATTCATAATTGCTGACATCTATCGCTCCGATATAACGTTCGAAATCCTGTGAAAACTTCATCGGTCTTTCGCGACCTGACATGGAAAATTTAAGTACTGGATAATTTTTTATCCATGGGATCTTCGCCTGACCTCCGACCTGCCTAATCCGGTCTAGACGTTTTTCGAACGCTTCGTGATCATTTTCTAAATTCGTTATACGTTTTTGACAGTTCACACAATAGCTGGATAGATAATTTAGACATATAAATTATTGTTAACTTATAGTTAAGTCATAGTTAAATTACCACTAAGTTATTGTTAAATTTATTTCAAGTTAAATGAACGTTAAATCAATCAATTAACAGTTAACTTAATGTTAAATCAAATTTAAGTTATAGTTAACTTAATGTTAAATCAATGTAAAATAGTAGTAAAGTTATAGTTAAGTTAATGTTAAGTTCTAGTTAACTCAATGTTAAATCTATGTTACATAAAGGTTAAGTTATAGTTAAGTTAATGTTAAATAAAAGTTAATTTATAGTAAAGTTAATGCTAAATAAAAGTTAAGTTACAGTTAAATTCATATTAAAACAATCTTAAGTTATTGTTAAATAATTGTTAAATGTAAGGTTTTATGAAATGAAAATACTTCAATTTAATATCAAACTCTTATTTATTTCTTTTACTATATATAAAAATTATTTACAATGTATACAAGTTTCAACCTATAAACTATATTTAAACTAGATCATCATCAACCTTATAATGACCTTAAGCTAAGGTATCTGTGCTATTTGTCAATAAACATCGTTTGTCATCGAAAGGGGTTAAGGCCACTTTAAACTGTCGTACGGTTTCTACTTTATGAAGTCGAGATCGTATTATATACTGTGTTCTCGCTTGAATTACAAAATTTTGCAAACAATGAACATAATCATTGTAATCGATATCTTTTTGGACAACACCTGCTTTGACGCATTTCGCTTTCTTCACAAAATCCTCACCATTTACACGAAGGCTGCACATTTTACTCCGCAAACCAGTAAATTCAGTTAGAATCTTTCCACTGTACTCATCTTTCATGAAGCCTAGTACTTTTTTGTTGGCTTAGGGCATATCGTAGTCATTATTCGGGGGATAATCTGATATGTCGAACATGTGGATATCTTGCTTCATATCCGCGTAATGGTTGCGAATTTAACTTCATATATCAAACTATCAGTGTCTGAGTATAGCACTTTACAATTATTACCATACTTTAGTCGCATATAATCGTAATGAAAATCATATAGCAAGGTTTTGGAAATGTCCAGCACACTAAGGTCTATATGAGGGCTTCGGCACCGTACCTCTCCACTTCGGCACCGTAACTCCCACTTTGTCACTAGTTTAACGTCAACTTGTTTGTGTAAATTCTTCATTGTCTTATCGTACACTGCATTGTGCATAAGTTTAAGTAGGTTTCTCTTAAATTCATTTTTAGCATTAGCTTTCATTGTTGTATTAAAATCAGCGCAAGACTTAAGCCATGGAGACTGGTTAAACTGAAGAATTCTGTGAAATTTTACTAGTTTGAAACAATTTTTGAGAGCTTGTTTCAGTGCACGGTAATGGATCACATACTTACGATTCGGTAGGAGGGTAGTTAGAAACTTCTTCTGCTTTGACCCTGGTGGTTTCATGTGTTCCGTGCAAAATGAAAGATCACTATGAGAATCATGTAATTCTTGTGGATAATATAAATATACTTCTAAAATATAGCCAACGGGGGCATCATCTGCAACATTAAAGTTAAAAATATTATTAACATTGAAGATCTATTCGAAACCAGCAAATAGGAGTGCTTGAGCCATTGCCCAACCATAAAGGTTGTTTTCGTCAAAGTATACCACATAAGTGATCTCCTCATTTGCATTGAAAAACTCCATATATGGATTGTTGGCTTTGGCATGACAGTTGGTGCATTGACTCACTCCCCCTTTTATTTTTCGCTCCATCATTATGAGTTTATCAATATCAGTGAGGAGTTCTAATTGAACTTTTTTATACTTTAACATGGCATCCCATGTCAAACCAGGAATTGTATAGTAGTGTACTGGATCGAGACCGTATGCTTGCAGACACTAATTTTGGAAATTTTAAAAGATATCCACAAAAAACAATACATCGATTTTCATGTATAACTGAACATAATCGCCAAGATTTTCACAATCGCATTAAAACCATATTCGTTGCACATGCTCATAATCTGCATCGGGAATCACTGAATCATTGAGCCTACTATAGAATGTATCTTTCGGTGGTAACTGAGACTCTTTGAGTTTATTCTTCGAGTCAAAGTACTCGTAAGGGAAAACACCTCTGCGTGTAAGTAATTGAATCTTTTGAGCACTTACATTTGGGAACATGGAACTTAATACTTTATATTCATCTAGGTACGAGGCCAGTTTTTCCCACGACGAAGCCATAAATCTTAAGGAGTCTAAGAACCGATATATAATCTTACTACCATTTACATGTTTCGTGAAGGAGATATACTTCTCCTTGTTTAAGGGCAGGAGTTGAATATGATATTCCAATTGTGTAGAAATCGCGTGAATGATAAAATGCGCATCAAAACTATTTAAATTACGGAAGACAACGTATATGATTCGACCATTTTGATAAATCAAGTTGCAATCTTCGTACGCAGGACCTCTATATTTACCGGTGAGATGACAATAATCACGCACTTTTTTATCTGTAGGCGCTATAGTATGTTCACAAATGTGACATATTCTCGCTTCCCTATATGTCGTCTTCTGCTGAGGAGTCAAGGCATCCATTGGTTCAGGATCTTTTCAACTTCCTCTCCCAATTTCTGCAACACCTCAGCGAACCACTTGGAAGAGTCTGCCTCATCCTCAAGACATCTTCTACATACCGAAAGAGAATTGTCATAACTACATTTTATATCATAGCCAATGCTGAGAATCTGATGAGTTTGAATAACTTTCGTGTTACCTCTTATGTCATAATTGGATTCCGCAGCAGGAATCAGCAGACTCTCACAGTCAGCGTAAACGGCAAACGGTATCTTCTCTTTATTCTTCTAATTCTTAAACTCAGCGAATCTTTTTTCGGAGTTTGGTAGTATAACGGGACAAGGAATTATCTTTTTACAATTCTCACCATGTTCTGACATTTTTTCTTCATTTGCTAAATAGAGCACACATCGATTGCAAATGTACTTTTTATGCATATTTTTCGATAGTTGTTTACCAACAATATATTTACATCATCATATTCAATCTCGTCATGGTTGAGATTATCATCCACGTACAGGACTTCAACAAACAGAAGATTTAGATGGCGTTCCCTCTTTTGTAGTGAAATAACAGCGTACAGGAAATGCAAGCGTGCAGGAAATATAATTCGAAAGTCAGAACGAATTTTGTGGAACAGGACGTGGAGCAGACAATACTGCCCACTTAAAACACTCTTTGTCTTCAGTATTTCGTGCATTTATACACGCTTTTTTCTTCTTAATCTGTAGAGATAGGTCAATAAATGAGCTCGCATGCAAAGGATTATATTTATTTACATCAATTCCTAGCTTCTTGATAACACAGGGGTATGAAAGACATCCTTTGTTTTCGCAATAAAATTAAATATCTTAATCTCTTCTTCATCATCATCATTAACTTTCACTCCTCCTACTCTTCTAATTTTCGCATAAAGCATAGCATACACTTTTATTGACCCATACTTATTTACAACATTTCGTATACGCTCTTAAAACAATATTAAAGCAACCTCGGGAAACGCACTTATATCTTTCTGTACAAGATTCAGGATTACACCAGTTTAAAGTCGTCGTAAGAACGCTGTTTCACAATCCTCCCAGCGTACTCGATCCGCTATATTATCGGGCATAGGTATATCAGTATGACGCCTTATATATGATTCAAAGAGGGCAAACAAGCTCATGATTTGTTGAATCATATTAAGGCACCTTCGTTTCTCAAAAGTCTAATAAATTTACCTTAATACATCGTTAATACAACCTTAATATATCGTTCAGTGTCTTAAGATTAATATTGCACTGATTTATCCATCTGTGAGTAAATTCGGATGTTGCATTGCCATCTTAAAAATCTGTTAACATTTATCGCTTGAAGAGTTTCCTATCCGTGCTCTTTACAGACATCTTACGCTTTTCAGACATCTTGGTTTATTAGTTAATCTGAAAAAAAATATAAACTGCAAAACTTGAACTAAAATAAAACTCTAATTCTACACCTGAAAATTAAACTTAATTTTACACATGAAAATGAAACTTAATTCTATATCTAAAAATAAAACTAATTCTACACTTGAAAATGTAACTTAATTCTACACCTGAAAATAAAACTTAATTCTACACCTGAAAATAAAACTTAATTCTACACCTGAAAATAAAACTCTACGCCTACACCTGGAAATGAAACGTAATTCTGCACCTGAAAAAAAATAATTCTAGACCTGAAAATAAAAATTAATTCTACTCCTGAAAATAAAACTTAATTCTACACCGCAAAATAAAACTTAATCCTACACCTGAAAATAAACAAATTTAAAACTTGAATTACCTTGGTTACATATTAGATCGTCATTGTCGTCGTTATTGTCATTAGGAACCTATGCTGCTGCTCACCGCTCTTAACTTAGCTGTGAACAGAGAATGAAGAAATCACTAAGGAATCATACATTTATAGGCATATCCCCACATTTATAGGCATATCCCCCCACACCTCAACTCGCTCGCTAACTATCTGTGAACAGAGTATGATTTTCCTTACTGGAACTCCGCCTTATGTCCCCAGATCCCCACTCTTTCCAACTTTCACCACTCTTACCACACCCCCACTCAAACTCTAAGCATGCGCGCGCTCCAGCGGAGAAATCTCAAACTCCATGCGTCTCCGAACGGAAATTCAAATTCAATACTTACCTTCATAACGTGGGAAATTCAAAATGCGCACTAACCTTTATCTCGTGGCAGAACTTAGACTTAAAACCCATAGTGAACATAGGCCCAACACTGGATCGGTAACCCTGATACACCAACCGACTGTCGGTTGGTAATATGCCAGTCGCTAACTAGCCTGACGGTGGTGCCATCTATCGGCAAGTGGCCCCCTAGAAAAATATTGGTAAGGATATTGTCATGGGCAACTATATGCAGTGTCGGCTAGCTAGAAATTTGCATTACCAACCGACGAAGTCACCGACTGTCGGTAACTGTCGGTGGCGCCATCTGTGGTCAACTCTTTTCATAACGACTTAGCTCCACTACGAAAAAGCTGTAGAATTTCAAGTTTATATTTGTTCACGAATTTGAAGTCAGAATTTAAATTTTTAAAATAGCAGATCAAATGTGGCGGACTAAAATTAAAAAATTCTTTATAATTCTACTAGCAGTCACTATGAAGCAGTTTTTTGGGTCGCTGATTACGACTTTGAAGCAAAAATTCGAAAATTCTAAAGGGCAGATTTAATATGGCAGATAATATGTTGAGATAGAGCATGATTCATAAAAATAAGGCAGAGCAGGAAATGAGACAGCCAACTAAAGACAGATTTACTGTAAATCACTTCACACATAAAAAAAATGCCAATCACACCTGACTAAGTTGACGCGACGATCTTCTTCTGTTCCACAAATGACAACCCAGAAGCTCGTCGAAGCTCATTATTCATCGCCAGTATCTTCCTCATATGTCACAATGTCTATCAGAGTCTCTAAAAACCATCCGGATAAATTCTGTTACGTCTGTGGTCAGCATGTCCTCAAGAAACAAAGATGTGATATTAATGATGTCATTAAAGACTTGTACTTACAATATTTCAATCTTAAAATCCAACTCTAAGATAAAAATTCAGTTCCGCATAAAGTGTGCACAAATTTTTTCACAGTTATGAGACATTAGAGTAATGGTAAGCTAGAACACCTGCCTTTCAGTGTACCAATGATTTGGTGAGAACCTATTAATCCTGAAGAATGTTACTTCTGCTTATGTTACTTTCGGGATTTTAATAGTAAAAATAAACATCCTATAAAATATTTCAATGTAGCATCTGCTACGAAACCTATTCCTGCAGCCTCAGCGAATCTTATTTCAACTCCTCCAGTGATGATAGATGAATGTGAAGAAGAACCCACATTCGAAGAAGCAGCTGATGATGGGAACTTCATTGTGTATGACTGTGATCCTACTCCACCATTGCTCGACCAAACTGCACTAAATGATTTAGTTATGGATTTAGATTTATCGCAAGAAAAGGCCGAACTATTAGGCTCTCGTTTACAAGAAAGAAATCTCCACAAAAAAGAAACCACTATCTGTTGCTATAGATTTCGTGAGACAAAATTTTCAAATTTTTTTTCTGAGCATGATTCACTGGTCCTGATATTAGAAGGCTTACGAAGGACGATAATTTTGTGAAATCGATAACAGACCTTGAAAAAAAGCATGGATGAGTTTTAAGGAAGTGACCAAAGCCTTCTTAGAAAATCGGAAAGAAAAAAGTTTATGTTTATGTTAAAAAAAATATGTTCAATCACTTCAAGAATTTTTGAAGCAACTCAAGCTTCACTTTTTGCATTCTCACCTCGACTTCTTCCTTGAGAATCTTGGAGACGTGAATGAGGAGCAAGGTGAACGTTCTTATCAGAGATTTAAAGAGATGGATCAAAGATATCAAGGAAGATGGAATGCAGCTATGCTAGCTAAATATTGCTGGTACTTGAAAAAAGATTAAACCAATGTCACTCACAAAACACGTTCCAATTCTCGAAGCTGCGAATGTTACTAGATGACATCGCAGTCAATTCTTGTCTTAGTGGCCAGATCACTAAACTGTTTTAGTGCTATCAAGTTCCCCTAGTCTAGTAGATTATATAGCGGTACAAATAAAATTATTTCTGTTCTGTGATAAAGTACTAACCTAAAAGAATCCTGAAGACTTCAAAACCTCAACCACCCATCGATTGGTATTAGCCCGTCGAAAAAATTAATCGTAATACTGATCATCATCTCCTCTATTCCTTTCCAAGGTGAAAAGGGATAGAGCCTTTACGCCTTAACGGCTACCTTTTCATCCACCCGCGATGTTAGGGGTTAGTGTTAGTTTGGTGTCAGCTCGTAATATAGCTCAGCTCGTACGGAGTTACTTAGCCAAAAGATTTTGGTTCCTTAATCCGTTACCCTTATGCGATTGGAAAATTGTCGGACAATTTTGTTATATTCGCGATCAACTTATTTTTTTTCAATTACATTTCTTCGTAATTAAAATCGAATACTTTCCATTAATTTTTATAGAAGCAATTATTTAAATATGGAGTCTTCTTGTGCAGTCGCGAACCTCTAGATGTCTACGAATAAATATTATTTTATATAATCAAATGCGTTTATAATCTCTTCATCCTCGTATCCCAAGAATAATTTATTACTATTTTTACCCTCTCACGAAGTAATGTCTTTACAATAAAAACATGATTTCTTTTAACTGTTTCACCTTGTAATGAAGTACGTATTAATATATTTTTTGTACAACTAATGCCTTTTTTGTGACGCCACAACTCTCAGACATAACATTTTGGGCCATAAAGGCCCAAAATGCACTACGTGTCTCTTAGAAATTACGCTCTTATTGCTTTTCCTTTCCTGACCCACTTCCCAATCGAACTGGACCATAATCTGTGTGCCGTACGTATGGTGATGTTTTAAAGGGAGTATATTGGATGAGAACTTATCGAATTTGGACTGTATTAACTTCTTATTTTTCAAATTTAATGTTTAGTGAAAACACTTTAGATGAAATGATATAACTTCTTTTTTTACCTAAGTTCAGCCTTTGGCAGAATCTAGAAAAAAAATTTGACAGTTCTCCTCATACATATAAAAAATTCTTTGAAGATTGATCTTTTAAATGAGTAAATGAACGTTTAGAATATATTAATAATTTCGCAAGTTTTTCAAAATTTTAGAAAAATATATATAGAAATTTGATGCAAAATTTTGATAGCTTTTGTGCTATAGTGCAGAAAAAATTGTATCTAGTAGATTATCGAAATTAGAAGAATTTATACAACTCACGAAAAACTGGTTGATAAGGAAATAAAATTAAAGTAATAAAAATGAAAGGAAAATAGAAACATGTCTCGTACATGTCAACGGTAGTGTAATAAGCACATTCATACGCTTCGGGTAAGGTATACAAAAAATTAAAGTGAAACCTTCATTATTCCATTGAGCAATTTGCGCTTCATCAGTAAGTAAGGACAAGGGATCCATGCCTTCTGTACGTGGTATTTTAATCTTCATATTATCCAAGTAAGGTAACCAGTGAAGCTCTATTAAGTCCGTTCTGTATTTCTTAGTAAAACATCCAACATACGAAATAAAGGCTGTTACAATTAATATGTTTCCAGGAATAGTTTCTCCAGATGTTTTTAATCTACAATCGTGAGTATGTTAATGGATTTATCAATATCATTTTTGAATGTATATTTTTAATAGACATACATTTCAACAGTTTCAGCCCAACGAATTTTCTCTGACGCCAAGCCATTAACGAGTCTGTTTGCTAAATCTATTGTCAATGCAGTTGAATCTGCCTCGTCCTGACACTTCTGTTTTTCCAATATTGCTATATTCATCTTTTCACTTAAAAACTCCAATACTTTCTGTAGCTCCTGCAGGAATAATAATAATTAATTATATTTTTTGAAGTAACTTTTACTGTAATTTAAGGAAAGTATTCAGTTTGTTTTTGTAATATAACATTTGTTTATTGCCTCATATTTTGATACCTTTGTTTTGTCTTTTCTTTAATATTGGTTTCATGTCTTAATCTTACACTTAAGGGATTAACGTTGACCTACCGACAATCGAGCTCTGATTGCATTCAATTTATCCATAGCCGATTTTAGTTCGGCATTCGCTTGGGCAAGTGCCACTCGCAGAGGCTTCACATTTTCGTTAATATAGTGAAACACCATTATGTTCCTCACCCAACTGCACAAGCCTGCAGCTGCCTGAGATTTGGAATGAACTAAGTCTGGATCGAAATCTTTAAAGAAACAAAATATATTTAACATCGAATTACCTAACATTGATTGCGTTTCGTAATTTAAGAAATCTGTTCTTTTTGCGTCAACACAGAGGAAGCTTTCTGGTGGTAAAATTTTTGAAAGTTTTCAAAATCGTTTAATCAATCGTTTTCCAATTGGTAAATGTCTAAAAAATTGTCCGGATGCGGGAGGGTGTATGCGTTTGTGGATGTCATACTTTTTTGTGCACACGGTAACTTAAGAACGGTTGCAGATCAATTGACGACATTCGGAGGGGTACTTTACTAATAATACTTCAAATGAGATACAAGAATTTCAAAAAACATTCAGCGGATTTTTTTCTAGCACTTTTATAATATTTGGAAAATCGGTTCTTATAATGAAAACTTTTTGCATTATCGTAATTCACAGGCAATGCATGAGAGGAAAAGATTTCTTTATTCGAAACAAATCGATTGACCTATAATATTAATACACTTTATTGGAGATTGAAAAAATTGTCTTCATATATAGAGGCACTCCGCGTAAAATGCAACATGTGGGTCATAAAATTCATTTATTTTTTGTTATTGCATAGTGTTCGAGATTATAGGTCAAGATCCGCGTGACGCGAAACGATTCCTTCATTTTCGGAAAAAAACTGCATGATAAACCGGCAATGAAACTCTGATTATTAGTGCGGAAAGTAGTGATAAATTTTCATTTATTATTATTATTATTATTATTATTATTCACTAACTCGGCTTCTATCGTGATGTGGCCAGATACGTTGAGTGCTGTGAGATATGTCACAGGTGCAAAGTGGAGCAGGCAAAGCCCCTAGAAGAAATGGGACACAGTGCTATCAAATAACCTTGGCACATGGTAGGTGCCGACGTGATGGGACCTTATACTCCATTTCCGGCTTAACACCAATATATCTTAGTATTCCCGGATTTCTTTACGAGGTGGATTGAGGTCAAGCCGTCAGCAACACTTTTCAAGATGTGTTCAATCGTTGAGGAAAGCCTCTATGTTTATTCATAGACAATGGCACCGATTTCTGCAACAAGTTGCTTGATAATTTGTGCGAAGCTTACAAAATTAAGCGAAGTAGGAAGCCTAAGTATCATGCGAAAGCGAACCCAGAAGAAATGGTTAACAGGGCATTGAAATCCATGATTCGGTCGTTTATTAAAGATACGCAACGTAAGTGGGATCTGTATTCAAGCGATTTCCGATTCTGACACTTACTATCATTCCTCTTTTAAAACTTTTCCTGGAATTCATAAATTTCCGTCGGAATCCCATACCGCCTGGGACAGTTCATGAACAAATGGAACCAGAGCGGGATGAAATTCTTTAGCCTAGGAATGTCGAAACCTAGACCGAGATGATTAAAAAGATAGATTCGTTACATGATCCCATGAAGCAGTACTTGAACACGGCTCATGATCCGCAGGCTTGCCACTATAATCTGCGGACAAAACCGCGCACGTATCGAAAGGGTGACCTAGCTTTCCAACGTGATCACACCCTGTCATGCGCACAAAAAGGGATAACCGCCTCTCTTACAACCCCGCATTCAGCAGAGGTGTACACTATCTCTAAAATGTTATCGAGAACAGTCTTTAAACTGACTGACAGCAAGGGCAAATTGGTACCTTATACTTGCCATACCAAAGACTTAAAACCTTACCTTGACAACAGACTTGACTAGACTTTTCTTTCCTGTACACCTAGGGAATATTTAAAGTGAACTACCTTTTTCTGTGTCAGTCCATTGCATCAGTGTTGTCCACTTGTTTCTCTCAGTACCGTCCTTTTTGAAGACAATGGAGCCATTATTCTACCTCTCGGTTCTTTTTTGCTAGTTTGCCTTTATGTAGGGTAGAGGACCTAAACAGCGGGTGGAAGAAATAGATGACCTCACCCCTGAGGTGGCTGTGATCAATGGCTATCTAAATATGGTGTATTCCGGAGACCCGCTATACTTCTCCAAGGTGGAGACTCCATACATCTTCCGACAGATCGGGGAGAAAGAGCCAGATCAACCTGACTGGCACGGCTAGAATTTGCCCAGGGAGGATCTGGAGGACGTAGTGGCAGCAGACCTGGCATTATAAAACAGGTCTGCTCTTACCCTGCACCCAAACACTTACATTTCAAGGGACAGAGAGGCTGCCGCCCCGGTCAGCTCATAACCCCATAATTTATTTTTTACTAAAATAGCCCTCATCTGTAGCTTCCACGTATCGAAGTTACTTTCCTTTAACGGTTCAATTCGAACCATACTTTCGATGAACATACTTTTTTATGAACAGAGCTTACTTACATAAATCTCGACGCTCGCCTCTTAAACTGGTAAATTACGCTGATTCTGGGCCCATAACCTATTTCTGATATAAAGCAATTTATTTATGTAATCGAAGTAATACAGAGTGAACATAATGAACATAAAATGCTAACAGTTACAATACATGTTACTCGCGCAAGAGCCAGTTCAAAAGTGAAGAATACAGATAGTCAACGCACAAGCCTCACCAGTCGAACATGTGGTCCCGCAAACTCGCCACAAGGAGGCGACAGGTGTCGCGCGCATAGATTTTAAAATCCTAACAGAAATAAAATTACAAATTTTTTGGGAAATTTGGTACTTTGAAACTTGTCAGTTTTGACATTTATTCAGAAATTCTGTTTGAAAACACCCCTAGGTATAATTTAAAGACGTGTGAACAATAGTGGTGCCTCAGGAGGGTTGCCAGTTATGATCACAATAGTCACAAATAAAATAAAAAATTTTTTAGTGACTTTGATACTTTGAAAATTGTCATTTTTGACATTGATCTAGAAACTCTTTTTTAAACCAGGCCTAGGTTTAATTTAAAAACTTGTGAATAACAGGGGTGCTTCAGGTGGGTTGCCGCATATGAGTCTGATAGTCAGAAATGAAATTAAAAACTTTTTGGTGACTTTGGTATTTTGAAAATTGTCATTTTTGACATTTATCTAGAAACTCTTTTTAAACCACACCTAGGTTTAATTTAGAAACTTGCGAATAATAGGGGTGCCTCAGCAGGCTTGTCTGTCCTTGTCTGACACTTATCTAAAAATTTTTTTAAAACCACCCCTAGGTTTGATTTAAAAACTTCTGAATAATAAGGTTGCATAGAAGGGTTGCCATTTATGTTCTTAATAGTCAGAAATAAAATTAAAAATTTTTTGGGAAATTTGGTACTTTGAAACTTGTCAGTTTTGACATTTCTTTAGAAATTCTGTTTCAAACCACCCCTAGGTATAATTTAAAGACGTGTGAATAATAGTGGTGCCACAGGAGGGTTGCCAGTTATGGTCCCAATAGTCAGAAATAAAATAAAAAATTTTTTAGTGACTTTGATACTTTGAAAATTGTCATTTCTGACATTGATCTAGAAACTCTTTTTTAAACCAGGCCTAGGTTTAATTTAAAAACTTGTGAATAATAGGGGTGCTTCAGCAGGGTTTCCAGATATGAGTCTAATAGTCAGAAATGAAATTAAAAATTTTTTGGTGACTTTGGTATTTTGAAAATTGTCACTTTAGACATTTATCTAGAAACTCTTTTTAAACCACACCTAGGTTTAATTTAGAAACTTGTGAATAATAGGGGTGCCTCAGGAGGGTTGCCGAATATAAGTCTAATACTCAGAAATGAAATTAAAAATTTTTTAGTGACTTCGGTATTTTGAAAATTGTCATTTTTGACATTTATCTAGAAATTCTTATTTAAACCACCCCTAGGTTAAACTCAAAGACTTAAGAATAATAGGATTGCTTAAAGAGGGTTGCCGGATATGAACACAATAGGAAGAAATGAAATTAAAAATTTTTTTGGTGACTTTGGTATTTTGAATATTGTCATTTTTTACATTTATCTAAAAATTCTTTTATAAACCACCCCTAGGTTTAATTTAAAACATGTGAGTAATAAGGGTGCCTCAGCAGGCTTCTTTGTCATTGTCCCAATAGTCAGAAATGAAATCAAAAAATTTTTAGTGACTTTGGTACTTTGTAAAATTGGCTTTTTTTACACTTGTCTAGAAATTTTTTTAAAACCACCCCTAGGTTTAATTTAAAAACTTGTGAATAATAAGGTTGCATAAAAGGGTTGACATTCATGTTCTTAATAGTCAGAAATAAAATTAAGAATTTTTTGGGAAATTTGGTAGTTTGAAACTTGTCAGTTTTGACATTTATTTAGAAATTCTATTTTAAACCACCCCTAGGTTTAATTTAAAAATTTGCGAGTAATAGGCGTGCCTCAGCAGGCTTGCCTGTCATTCTCACTATAGTAGGAAATGACATTAAAAAATTGTTAGTGTCTTCGGAACTTTGAAAATTGTCTTTTTTGACACTTATCTAGAAAGTTTTTTAAAACCACCCCTAGGTTTAATTCAAAGACTTGCGAATAATAGGGTTGCTTCAGCAGGGTTGCCGGATAGGAGCCCAATAGTCATAAATGAATTTAAAATTTTTTTGCTGATTTTGGTACTTTGAATATTGTCATTTTTGTCATCTATCTAGAAATTCTTTTTTAAACCACCCCTAGGTTTAATTTAAAAATTTGCGAGTAATAGGGGTGCCTCAGCAGGCTGTTCTGTCATTGCGAATAGTCAGGAATGGCATTAAAAAGTTTTCAGTGACTTTGGTACTTTGAAAATTATCTTTTTTGACACTTATCTAGAAATTTTTTTAAAACCACCCCTAGGTTTAATTTAAGGACTTGTGAATAATAGGGTTGCTTCAGTAGGGTTGACGGATAGGAGCCCAATAGTCATAAATGAAATAAAAATATTTTTGCTTATTTTGGTACTTTGAATATTGTCATTTTTGACATCTATCTATAAATTCTTTTTTAAACCACCCCTAGGTTTAATTTAAAAGTTTTCGAGTAACAGGGGTGCCTCAGCAGGCTTACCTGTCATGGTCACAGTAGTAGGAAATGAAATTAAACAATTGTTAGTGAATTTGGTACTTTGAAAATTGTCTTTTTTGACACTTATCTAGAAATTTTTTTTAAACCACCCCTAGGTTTGATTTAAAAACTTCTGAATAATAAGGTGGCATAGAAGGCTTGCCATTTATGTTCTCAATAGTCAGAAATAAAATTAAAATTTTTTGGGAAATTTGGTACTTTGAAATTAGTCAGTTTTGACATTTATCTAGAAATTCTCATTTAAACCACCCCTAGGTTCAATTCAAGAACTTGTGAATAATAGGGTTACTTAAGGAGGGCTGCTGGATACGAACCCAATAGTCATAAATTAAATTAAAAATTTTTTTGGTGACTTTGGTACTTTGAACATTGTCATGTTTTACATTTATCTAGAAATTCTTTTTTAAACCACCCATAGTTTTAATTTAAGAACATGTGAGTACTTTGGTACTTTGAAAATTGTCTTTGTTGACACTTATCTAGAAATTTTTTTAAAACCACCCCTAGGTTTAATTCAAAGACTTGTGAATAATAGGGTTGCTTCAGTAGGGTTCCCGGATAGGAGCCCAATAGTCATAAATAAATTTTAAATTTTTTTGCTGATTTTAGTACTTTGAAAATTGCCATTTCTTACATCTATCTAGAAATTCCTTTTTAAACCACCCCTAGGTTTAATTTAAAAATTTGCGAGTAAGAGGGGTGCCTCAAAAGCCTTGTCTGTCATTGTCCCAATAGTCAGAAATGAAATAAAAAAATTTTCAGTGACTTTAGTACTTTGAAAATAGTCTTTTTTGACACTTATCTAGAAATTTCTTTAAAACCACCCCTAGGTTTGACTTAAAAACTTGTGAATAATAAGATTGCATCGAAGGGTTGACATTCATGTTCCTAATAGTCAGAAATAAAATTAAGAATTTTTTGGGAAATTTGGTACTTTGAAACTTGTCAGCTTTGACATTTATTTAGAAATTCTATTTTAAACCACCCCTAGGTTTTATTTAAAAATTTGCGAGTAATAGGGGAGCCACATCAGGCTTGTCTGTCACTGTCCCAATAGTCAGAAATGAAATAAAAAAATTTTCAGTGACTTTAGTACTTTGAAAATTGTCTTTTTTGACACTTATCTATAAATTTCTTTAAAACCACCCCTAGGTTTGATTTAAAAACTTCTGAATAATAAGGTTGCATAGAAGGGTTGCCATTTAGGTTCTTAATAGTCAGAAATAAAATTAAATTTTTTTGGGAAATTTGGTACTTTGAAACAAGGCAGTTTTGTCATTTATCAAGAAATTCTTATTTAAACCACCCCTAGGTTCAACTCAAGGACTGGTGAATAATAGAGTTGCTTCAGCAGGGTTGCCGGATAGGAGCCCAATATTCATAAATGAATTTAAAATATATTTGTTGATTTTGGTACTTTCAATATAGCCATTTTTGACATCTATCTAGAAATTCTTTTTTAAACCACCCCTAGGTTTAATTTAAAAATTTGCGAGTAATAGGAGTGCCTCAGCAAGCTTGTCTGTCATTGTGCCAATAGTCAGAAATGAAATAACAAAATTTTCAGTGACTTTAGTACTTTGAAAATTGTCTTTTTTGATACTTATCTAGAAAATGTTTTAAAACCACTCCTAGGTTTGATTTAAAAACTTGTGAGTAATAAGATTGCATAGAAGGGTTGACATTTATGTTCTTAATAGTCAGAAATAAAATTAAGAATTTTTTGGGAAATTTGGTACTTTGAAACTTGTCAGCTTTGACATTTATTTAGAAATTCTATTTTAAACCACACCTAGGTTTAATTTAAAAATTTGTGAGTAATAGGGGAGCCTCAGCAGGCTTGTCTGTCATTGTCCCAATAGTCAGAAGTGAAATGAAAAAATTTTCAGTTACTTTGGTACTTCGAAAATTGTCTTTTTTGAGACTTATCTAGAAAATTTTTTTAAACCACCCCTAGGTTTAATTCAAAGACTTGCGAATAATAGGGTTGCTTCAGCAGGGTTGCCGGATAGGAGCCCAATATTCATAAATGAATTTAAAATTTTTTTGCTGATTTTGGTACTTTGAATATTGCCATTTTTGAAATCTATCTAGAAATTCTCTTTTTAATTCACACCTAGGTTTAATTTAAAAATTTGCGAGTAATAGGGGTGCCCCAGCAGTCTTGCCTGTCATTGTCATAATAGTAGGAAATGACTTTAAAAAATTGATAGTGACTTCGGTACTTTGAAAATTGTCTTTTTTGACACTTATCTAGAAATTTTGTTAAAACCACCCCTAGGTTTAATTCAAAGACTTGCGAGTAATATGGTTGCTTCAGCAGGGTTGCCGGATAGAAGCCCAATAGTCATAAATGAATTTTAAATTTTTTTGCTAATTTTGGTACTTTGAATATTGTCATCTTTGACATCTATCTATAAATTCTTTTCTAAACCACCCCTAGGTTTAATTTAAAAATTTGCGAGTAATAGGGGTGCCTCAAAAGGCTTGTCTGTCATTGTCCCAATAGTCAGAAATGAAATAAAAAAATTTTCAGTGACTTTAGTACTTTGAAAATTGTCTTTTTTGACACTTATCTAGAAATTTTTTCAAAACCACCCCTAGGTTTAATTTAAAAATTTGCGAGTAATAGGGGTGCCTCAGCTGGCTTGTCTGTCATTGTCTAATAGTCAGGAATAGAACTAAAAAGTTTTCAGTGTCTTTGGTACTTTGAAAATTGTCTTTTTTGACACTTATCTAGAAATTTTTTTAAAACCACCCCCAGATTTAATTCAAGGACTTGTGTATAATAGGGTTGCTTCATTAGGGTTGACGGATAGGAGCCCAATAGTCATAAATGAAATTAAAATATTTTTGCTGATTTTGGTACTTTGAATATTGTCATTTTTGACATCTATCTAGAAATTCTTTTTAAACCACCCCTAGGTTTAATTTAAAAATTTGCGAGTAATAGGGCTGCCTCAGGAGGCTCGTCTGCCATTGTCTCAATAGTCAGAAATAAAATTAAAAATTGTTAGTGACTTTGGTACTTTGAAAATTGTCTTTTTTGACACTTATATAGAAATTTTTTTAAAACAACCCCTAGGTTTAATTCAAAGACTTGTGAATAATAGCGTTGCTTCAGTAGGATTGCCAGATAGGAGCCCAATAGTCATAAATAAATTTAAAATTTTTTTGCTGATTTTGGTACTTTGAATATTGTCATTTTTTATATCTATTTAGAAATTCTTTTTTAAACCACCCCTAGGTTTAATTTAAAAATTTGCGAGTAATAGGGGTGCCTCAGCAGGCTTGTCTGTCATTGTCCAATAGTCAGGAATGGAATTAAAAAGTTATCAGTGACTTTGGTACTTTGGTAACTATCTTTCTTGACACTTATCTAGAAATTTTTTTAAAACCACCCCTAGGTTTAATTTAAGGACTTGTGAATAATAGGGTTGCTTGAGTAGGGTTGGCGGATAGGAGCCCAATAGTCATAAATGAAATTAAAATATTTTTGCTTATTTTGGTACTTTGAATATTGTCATTTTTGACATCTATAAATTCTTTTTTAAACCACCCCTAGGTTTAATATAAAAATTTGCGAGTAATAGGGGTGCCTCAGAAGGCTTGTCTGCCATTGTCTCGATAATCAGAAATGAAATTAAAAAATTGTTAGTGACTTTGGTACTTTGAAAATTGTCTTTTTTGACACTTATATAGAAATTTTTGTAAAACAACCCCTAGGTTTAATTCAAAGACTTGTGAATAATAGCGTGGCTTCAGTAGGGTTGCCGGATAGGAGCCCAATAGTCATAAATGAATTTAAAATTTTTTTGCTGATTTTCGTACTTTGAATATTGTCATTTTTTATATCTATTTAGAAATTCTTTTTTAAACCACCCCTAGGTTTAATTTAAAAATTTGCGAGTAATAGGGGTGCCTCAGCAGGCTTGTCTGTCATTGTCCAATAGTCAGGAATGGAATTAAAAAGTTATCAGTGACTTTGGTACTTTGGTAACTATCTTTCTTGACACTTATCTAGAAATTTTTTTAAAACCACCCCTAGGTTTAATTTAAGGACTTGTGAATAATAGGGTTGCTTGAGTAGGGTTGGCGGATAGGAGCCCAATAGTCATAAATGAAATTAAAATATTTTTGCTTATTTTGGTACTTTGAATATTGTCATTTTTGACATCTTTCTATAAATTCTTTTCTAAACCACCCCTAGGTTTAATTTAAAAATTGTCGAGTAATAGGGGTGCCTCAGC
The DNA here is from genome assembly GCA_037177015.1 of Euceroptres primus. Lineage (NCBI taxonomy): Eukaryota > Metazoa > Arthropoda > Insecta > Hymenoptera > Figitidae > Euceroptres > Euceroptres primus. The sequence continues at coordinate 2,507 of JBAGKK010196064.1, read as the reverse complement.
AAGCTTGCCTGTCATTGTCACAATAGTAGGAAATGAAATTAAAAAATTGTTAGTGAATTTGGTACTTTGAAAATTGTCTTTTTTGACACTTTTCTAGAAACTTTTTTAAAACCCCCCCTAGGTTTGATTTAAAAACTTTTGAATAATAAGGTTGCATAGAAGGGTTGCCATTTATGTTCTTAATAGTCAGAAATAAAATTAAAATTTTTTGGGAAATTTGGTACTTTGAAACTAGTCAGTTTTGACATTTATCTAGAAATTCTTATTTAAACCACCCTTAGGTTCAATTCAAGAACTTGTGATTAATAGAGTTACTTAAGGAGGGCTGCTGGTTATGAACCCAATAGTCAGAAATTAAATTAAAAATTTTTTTGGTGACTTTGGTACTTTGAACATTGTCATTTTTTACATTTATCTAGAAATTCTTTTTTAAACCACCCATAGTTTTAATTTAAGAACATGTGAGTGATAGTGGTGCCGCAGCAGGCTTGTTTGTCATTGTCCCAATAGTTAGAAATGAAACTAAAAAATTTTCAGTGACTTTGGTACTTTGAAAATTGTCTTTGTTGACACTTATCTAGAAATTTTTTTAAAACCACCCCTAGGTTTAATTCAAAGACTTGTGAATAATAGGGTTGCTTTAGTAGGGTTGCCGGATAGGAGCCCAATAGTCATAAATAAATTTAAAATTTTTTTGCTGATTTTGGTACTTTGAATATTGCCATTTTTTACATCTATCTAGAAATTCTTTTTTAAACCACCCCTAGATTAAATTTAAAAATTTGCGAGTAATAGGGGTGCCTCAAAAGGCTTGTCTGTCATTTTCCCAATAGTCAGAAATGAAATAAAAAAATTTTCAGTGACTTTAGTACTTTGAAAATTGTCTTTTTTGACACTTATCTAGAAATTTTTTTAAAACCACCCCTAGGTTTAGTTTAAAAATTTGCGAGTAATAGGGGTGCCTCAGCAGGCTTGCCTGTCATTGTCAGAATAGTAGGGAATGAAATTAAAAAATTGTTAGTGACTTTGGTACTTTGAAAATTGTCTTTTTTGACACTTATCTAGAAATTTTTTTAAAACCACCCTTGGTTTTGATTTAAAAACTTGTGAATAATAAGGTTGCATGGAAGGGTTGACATTTATGTTCTTAATAGTCAGAAATAAAATTAAGAACTTTTTGGGAAATTTGGTACTTTGAAGCTTGTCAGTTTTGACATTTATTTAGAAATTCTGTCTGAAACCACCCCTAGGTATAATTTAAAGACGTGTGAATAATAGTGGTGCCTCAGGAGGGTTGCCAGTTATGGTCCCAGTAGTCAGAAATAAAATAAAAAATTTTTTAGTGACTTTGATACTTTGAAAATTGTCATTTTTGTCATTGATCTAGAAACTCTTTTTTAAACCACGCCTAGGTTTAATTCAAAAACTTGTGAATAAAAGGAGTGCTCTAGGAGGGTTGTCGGATATGAGTATAATAGTCAGAAATGAAATTAAAAATTTTTTGGTGACTTTTGTATTTTGAAAATTGTCATTTTTGACATTTATCTATAAACTCTTTTAAAACAACACCTAGGTTTAATTTAAAAACTTGTGAATAATAGGGGTGCCTCAGGAGGGTTGCCGAATATGAGTCTATTAGTCAGAAATGAAATTAAAAATTTTTTAGTGACTTTGGTATTTTGAAAATTGTCATTTTTTAAATTTATCTAGAAATTCTTTTTTAAACCACGCCTAGGTTTAATTTAGAAACTTGTGTATAATAGGGTTGCCTCAGGAGGGTTGCTAGTTATGGTCTTAATAGTCAGAAATAAAATTAAAAATTTTTTGGGGACTTTGGTACCTTGAATATTGTCATTTTTTACATTTATCTAGAAATTTTTTTTTAAAACACCCCTAGGTTTAATTTAAAGACATGTGAGTAATAGGGGTGCCTCAGAAGGCTTGTCTGTCGTTGTCCCAATAGTCAGAAATAAAATATTAAAATTTTTTGTGACTTTGGTACTTTGAAAATTGTCTTTTTTGACACTTATCTAGGAATTTTTTTAAAAGCACCCCTTGGTTTGTTTTTAAAACTTGTGAATAATAAGGTTGTATAGAAGGGTTGCCATTTATGGTCTTAATAGTCAGAAATAAAACTAAAAATTTTTTGGGAACTTTGGTACTTTGAACCTTGTCAGTTTTCACATTTATCTAGAAATTCTGTTTGAAATCACCCCTAGGTTTAATTGAAAGCCTTTTGAATAATAGGGGTGCCTTAGGATGGTTGCCAGTTATGTTCCCAATAGTCAAAAATTAAATAAAAAATTTTTTGGTGACTTTGATACTTTTAAAATTGTCATTTTTGACATTTATCGAGAAATTATTTTTGAATCCACCCCTATGTCTAATTTAAAAACTTGTGACTAATAGTGGGGCCTCGGTAGGGTTGGGGGATATGATCCCAATATTCAGAAATGCAATTTAAAATTTTCTGGTGGAATGGACTTCAATTCAGAATATATTTCCTC
>JBAGKK010195963.1:0-22598 GCA_037177015.1 Euceroptres primus | reverse complement strand
CAGAATCAATGAAGCGTGAACGACCATGAAGGTGGTTTTCGGTTCAGGGGCTTTCGATTCGGCGACGAGTGTATTTATACATATTCTTTCGTACCGAATTAAAATTAGTCATAACTTTTCTGCAATTTGTCGTGGATTGAATTTGGTTTCTTACTTAAACTTTTTATACTAAATACCACACTCTTTTTCCCCAATTGTTATCGAGGAATTACAAAACTCGTTTGCATTTAGTATTTAAAAGTTCGAAATTTTTAATTAAAAGTCATTCAAGATTTATAAGATTTTGATACCCGTCCAAGATTCCAGGACTATTTTTGAACTTTTTACAGGACAAATTTTTTCCGTGTATTCTATTTTTTCAATTAATTACTCAATAAATAAAAAAAGGAAATTACATTAAAAATATTCCATGGAATTTATTATTTCTAAAGGCCTAAAAATAATATCTTTCTTTCCAAAAAAAGATCTGAAACGAAAAACCTTCTAGAACTTGAGAATGAACCTTTTCCGTGTATGAGATAAATTTTTTCATTTGGGTCAAACTCCATACAGGTCACCACACACGGGCATTTATTACTACAAGAGATTGTTCCCTTTCAAAAGAAAAAGAACTTTTTTTGGCCTTTTCAGATCTAAGCGAGAAAATTCATTTCTTTCAACGATACATTGTATAAAGTTTCTGAAATGAATTTTGGAAAGTTTATTTTCAGAAAGTCTTTCTCTCCGCGAACATACACAATAGTACTTTTTTATTTAAAAAAGAACTGTTGCGCAAAACGTGTTTGCAGCTCTGCTAAGAATATTAATTTTGCCGATGCTTTGGGGACATAATGGAGAATAAAGCGAGACATTTTGTTGACCCACGTTATGGAATATGCAGAGAGGCTGGAGTCTCAATTTTCTCGGCGCTGAACAATTCAACGTTTAATTCCGGGCGCGGTCGAAAGAGTGTGGAACAAAACTACGGTTGGACTGCTTAAGATGTAGATTGCGTGCTTCTCGAGGGCTCGAAGAGTAAACAGTATTCCCCTCTGTCCCACTTTACCCCTGGTCTACGGATTCTGTGTGAAGAAACCGTCAGTCAACTATTTCTACCACCCTTTAGGCCTTTAGGGAATCCTTTGTGTCACCGAAGAAGAGCATGCAAGCGAATTTTCGCACCTTGAATCGGGTCAACCTTTACCAGGGCCTCGGAACGAAAGCTATCGATTCAGCTTCTGGAGAGAATGATGCAATTTAGAAGAATAGAGAGGAAAAAAAACGTAGAAATAAGATTGACACTTGTTTCCGATACTGCCTGATGCGTTCTTTTCAAAGAGAAATTGGATCGATACCTTTTTGTTCCGTACTGCTGCCTTTTAAAGAAACAAACTAAGTTATATGTACACTTTATTCCTATTTATGTGGCAAATGAGCTGGGAATAAAACATTTTTATCTCGATCGAAATTCTTTTTACAGAATACAGACCTTAGGACAAAAACGTATTTAGAAGAAGGATGCATTTTTATAAGATCTACAACTCTTGTCTGAAAATGTTTTATTTAAGACCAATATATTTAGAGATATCAAAAACAATTTTTTTGAATTTTTGGAATTCCGAATTTAAAAGACTTTTTGAAAATTCAGTAGATTTTCATGTTAAGATTTTCGAAGTAAACTGTGATGTATTTAATGAAGCAAATAATGATTCAATAAGGACGCAATAACGATGCAATAACTGGGATTAATCAACACTTGTTATAGAATGGGAATAGAACTTCGTAGGGAATTTGATTCGTGAATACATCGTAATAGTTAAATGGCAATTGACACAGTGCTCCAAAGTTTCACTGTAAACTATAAACAGTCGTATATTTCGATGCGGGGATTCTGTTCGAGCAATAGTTTCCGGAACGAGTGATTCTTAAGTGAATTTATCTGCACAACACCTCGTAGATCTGTAACCAGTTAGAATATACCTACAGATAGCCGAGAATATTTATTGGGCAATGATTTTTTATGAATAATACAAATGTATCATAAAATAATAAAAGGATTTAAGCAATGTGGAATAGACATTTAGCCACAGTCAATGTCAAGTGTGTTCCAGTAGTATAAACAAGTTTATAGTCAGACAAGCAATTACAGGATTTGTGCTGTTCAAAGGAGTACTTCTGTTTGAAACGATGGACTCGACCGAGTCGATAATTGCTGTTAAATATTTTATTGCCACTCTGAGTATAAGCATTCTATTACCAATGTACGATTCAATTAAGCAGTAATCAAAATTTTCCGTAAGTTAAATCTATTTTTCTCTCATATATATTTCAAGCTAATATATTCACGGAGAACAAATCTGTTAAATTAACAGAAGTCATCTGTTAAAATAGGGTCAGCAGATTTTTTTCTGTTAAATTTACAGAAATTTTTGTTGAGCCTACAGATTTTACACGCCTTTTTATAAAGTCAACAGAAGTATCAGTTAGGTTAACAGATTTCTAATTTTTCTTAAAATTTGTTTACCCAACAGATATTTCTGTTGATTTTACAAAAAAATCTGCTGTCCCTATTTTAAAAGACGAATCTGTTAATTTAACTGATTTTTTTTTCTCTGGGTTCTAAACTATCTATATCACATAAAAACGTGATTTCAAGATGAGCCAAAAAAGTTCTATTTATATAATATTACATTTATATTGAAATTCTAAATTGCAATATACAAATTGGAAACATATTTTGTAAAACTTTCTATAGAAAACACGGAAAAAAGTACCTAGTGTAAAGTAAATTAATGGCTACGCTTACTACACTGTTAAAAATGTTTAGAAACTTCAGTGACAAACTTGTCAGATTAATGCAAAAGTATATTAGGACTAAAGTTTCTTCTGTATATACTTCTGATATACAGTATACTTCTGAATGAAATTGAAAGATTTGAAACTTTCGATTAACACTCAACGCAAGTATTGAATCTTTAAAACCTTTCGTAACTTTAATGCTCAAAATTGAAAAAATGTACAGGTATCTTGAGTTTAAGGCAAACTTGTCAGGAAAGCTTTGGCTCCTACAAAAGGCATTAAAAATTTTGGTATTTCTCTTAAATTTAAGAAAATCAAGAGATTCTTATTAAAATTTTAATATCAAGAATATCAATATTATTATCAATAAAAACGTTAATAAATAATAATTAGTGTAATAAATAAATATATATATATATATATATAATATATTTGTATAATTCCAGTGAAATCAAATAGTTTTCTTATTTTATACAAAACAACTACTTTTGTTTTTAGTAAATTTTGCTTCTAAAAAATATTAAATTTTTTATTTCGTAAATACGATAAAATAAGAGGTGTAATAATAATAGTCATATTCTTTCAATTAATATAATAATTCCATTTCAGGACACGATTACTCACAATCAAATAGAAGATTTGATTGATGTTCCAACACCAGTCCTAATAATCAAAAGAAAAATTATAATAATGCAAACTAGTTACTTACAGCTTGCTGAACGTTTAATTTATTCAGTTCAAAGTTTTTAAATTGATTTTTCAAGGAATAATATGTACTTTTTTATAGGTTAAACACTGTTGTGTCAAAAACTGTTGCGTAGTGATGGAGAAAAAAATATTGTTTAAAACGAACAGGCGTGATGATGCCTTTTTAAAATTATTTCGTATTTGGGCTGACTTATCCAAATAAAATTTACAAAACCTTAGAATTAATGCAAAGGTAAGTATAACAAATTAAACAACTACACGATGTACTTATAACCAGTGTAATATTTATAATTTAGTTATTTATGTAATGCTAGATTGCTGATGGAAATCGAACCTCAAGAAAAAGGTACGAAGAAAGATCTGGAACCTAAGGAAAAATTGAAAACGTTTGATCGAAGCGTTCAAATATTGTGCGACAAAATTACCATGAGTGCTAAAGATTAGTAATCCCGGTCGGGGTTCGTCACCAAATAGATTAATATAATGAACAGTTTTTTGTTTCTCAATATCATGCCAATTTAAACTCACAAGATAATTTATATAATTTAAATTGACATTTTTATATAATAATGCTAATCTTTCTTAATAAAATTTGTATTTATAAAAAAGCAATCACATTCGGGACTCATAAATTGATCCTTATATTCAAATACCTTCATTGAAATTTCAATACTCCATTATGTAAAATTCAATATTCTGTACTTAAGTTTCAGTACTTGGTTGGAAAACCACTACACTTTTGATTCTTAAATGTAGAAATTCTTTCTCTTAAATTTTAATTCCTCGTTCTTAATATTCAATGCTTGGTTCTTAAATTTCAATGAAAGCTTCTTAAATAAAAATATCAAAGTATTGTAACTTTAAGGTACACTTGTCACTGTAATTGGCTTCAGGAACATTTTACTTAAACTTACAACAGAAATTTCTAACATTTTATGTACACAGTACAGCGGTTTTCCGTCCAACTAAATAATGCAAATTACTATTTATAGTAGGATTTACTATTTCGCATTGTAAAACTGGCGATTTGAGCTAGTTGAAAAAAAATTTAAATTGTAATATGGTATTTTACAATTTTAAATTTTTTCCCCCTAGCTCAGATAGTAAATCCTACCAGAAATAGTTATTTGAACTATACTTCGTTGAACGAAAAGCCGCGGTACTGGTTATTCAGCCAGTAATTCTCATTAGGTACTTTTTTCCGGGAATTTCTTTCCATGGAAGCTACTTAAAAAATGAGAAAAGCTTGACATAAATACTGTTTGAAAACAAAATTCAGAATTACAGTATTCCCAAGGAAAATAGTCGGTGCAAGGTTCACTTCCTCCTCGTTAAACTAGATTAGCGTAACTCAACACTCGCGTGTGTGGTTTCCTATATAAATTGCTACATAATGCAAACTGTTATACGGAAGATTTCTTGAATTTCCTGCATATTCTGGGCTTCTCCATCTTCACAGAAAATAGCATCGCTTTATAAAAGCTACATTGATGTTCCCGAATAAGGCGTTTCAGTGTGAAAAAAAACCTTGATGTGAAAAAATATGATACCATTCACACGGTGTAAGGATCTCGATTTGGAAGACTTATGAGGTTTTTGATTGCCCATCAAAGCCTGATCGTTTCCATCCGCTGACGAATATGGAAAGCAAAGTGCAACGGATGTTACGTTTCCGTTCGCCGTTTTAATTTTTCTCACATTAGACGAAGAGGAGTGTTGGTTGTTGACGTTCATTACTTTTCGGGTTAAAAAATTAACTTTATATATCTTTATGACAAAAAGTGTGTTTTTCACTCATGTACGAGGGAATAGCTCAGGAATCTTTCACTATTTTATTCCTCAATGAAGTCAGCTTGTCCCGATACATATTTTCATATGCTTTTTATGCTTAAACTCTGTGACGAAATAAGGTAAGGCTATAAAACAAAATATCTATTTTAAGCTGATTAAAGCAGAATCATGTTTACTCATCAAAACCTACATTTTGTTCAATACAAACCAAGTCACACCTCGAATTTTGAAATTTCGACCGTAACGCTTATATTTGCAGACTTTTTGTAAATACGCCACCTTGCACGCTATGAAAACTTATTGAAACTCAAAATTTAAGTAATAATAAAGGGTACGGGACAATCTAAACCATTGTGCTCATTTTCTTATGAGAGAAACCATAATTAAAATACACTCTCATAGTGATGAGAAAGTAAAAAAAAATTGTGTGCATACAAAATTTAAAAACGATCGTAGCACTTATGATACTCCTTGAAATATAATAAAAAGTTTTGGAAAAGTTTATAAATACCTTCTCACGGTTGTTCTTCAGCTTTCTATGATTATGCTCAAGGAACAAATTTTTAGCGTCTTTTATTACATTTTTAACTAATTTCTAATTGTACATCTTCACAATCCTTCAATTTTTCGTAATTAATTACCTAATTAAGTAATTTTCTTTCATAATTTTATTTTAATTTTCTAATTGACCGAATCCATTTCAAATCATGCAGGTCGGCGGGTGACATGTTCAGGATTGGCTTGCTAATGACATATGTTTTTGTACGTAGAAAAAAAGGAAAAGCGTATTTTTTTAAATTAACATAGCGACATTTTTACATTTTTTAGGAATATTTTAAAATTTTAAGGATAAAATGAGTTTTTTTTAAATTTTACTTTAAAAACCGTGCCATTTTTGCAATTTTTGAGATATTAAAGTTTTTCTTGTTTCAGTTTAAACAGTTCTTTGCACTATTTCAAAATACAAAAAAAGTTTAAAAAATAATAAAAAATGATAAAGTTATTTTGATTTTTTGAAAGAAATAAAAAAGTTTTTCTCAACAACCCCAACTTTTTTTTCTCTGAAATTTTTAGGAATAATAGCTATTCATATAGTCTACTTACCATAAATTTTCTATTTAGTACTTTTTTGTTTTTCGGTAGAAAAAAATTATCTTATATTTTTGCTTCAAATCCTTGCTATTTTGGCAATTTTTTAAATTTTAAAGTTTCAGCTTATCAAGTTTTTACACTCCGTCGAAACCGATGAGAGAAATAAATAAATAATAATAATAGGTAGAAGAACGTAAAAGAAATAAATAAATAATAGATAAAACTATTTTGATTTTTTGAAAAAATAAAACACGAGATTTTCTTTAAACAAAGAAAGAATAAAAACTTGTAAAGCTATTCCGATATTCAAGTGTGTTGGGTGATAATATAGTCTACCTACCATAAATTTTAAAACTGGATAGTACTGATATTTCAAGAAAAAAAATTCTATTTTTCTTATTGTTCTTGCATTTATGGCATTCTTGAAAAAACACTTTTTTCCTTGAAATACAAATTCAATCTAGTTTTGAAATTTACAGCGAATAGACTATGTTAACCCAACATGTCTGAGAATTTCAGCGCAAAAAAAGGTAGTTATTTGAAGAATATTTCGTATTTTATTTTTTCAGAAAATCGAAATAGCCATACCAGTTTTTATTCTTTCTCTGTTTTTCTAATTTATTTCAAAATATTGCAAACAACTTGATAAAATGAAACAAGAAAAACCTTAAAATATCAAAAATTGCTAACTTGGCAAGGCTTTGAAGCAAAAATATAAAATAATTTGTTTCTCCTGAAAAACAAAAAAAAATACCAAAGGAGGAATTTATGGTAGGTAGACTATATTGGTACCTATTCCTCAAAATTTCAGGGGGGGGGGGAAAGTGAGGTTTTTGAGAAAAATTTCGTTTTCGTTTTTTTCAAAAATCGTAATAACTTTATCATTTCTTATTTTTTTAAATTTTATTCATGGATTTCGAAAAAATGAGAAAAATGTGACAAACTGGAAAAGAAAAATCTTAATATCTTATAAATTGCAAAAATGGTAAAATTTTTAAAGTAAAATTTGTAAAAAAAAACAATTTTTCCCTGAAAATGTATAAATATTCGTAAAAAATGTACATATGCCGCTATTTTAATTTCAAAAAATACGTGTTCCCTTATTTTTCACGTACAAGAACATATTTCATTGGCAAGCCAATTCTGAACAGGTCAACTGCCGCCAGCCGGCCTGCATGATTTGAAATGGATTCGGTCAATTTTCAAATTTTCGTTAACCGACCTTCAAATGTTTGAAATACAAATGAAATACCGACAGATCCGCTTTTTTCGCAAAATAAATTTTTTTATTCTTTAATAACGATTTTAAGACAATAGTTATTGTTTGCCCACCTGTAAAATATGATTTTGTAGGACTTATAGATAATATAGAAAAATTCCCAGTGTTGTCGTTACAGAAATTTTGTCGTTTACTTTTTCACTGAAAAGTGAAAGGTTTCTAAGATATGCCCACGAACATCACATTTTGTAAAAATTAAAATTTTTAAATTTATAAGGTTGTCTAAAAATTTGTGACCATTATTGTAATTTAGTCTAATGAACCAAGAAATGTAAAGTTACACTCATTTAAGCAGCAGGTTGTCTAAAAATTGTGACCATTATTGTAATTTAGTTATAATGAGTCAAGAAATGTAAAGTTACGCTCATTTAAGCAGCAGGTTGTCTAAAAATGGTGACTATTATTTTAATTTAGTTATAATGAGCCAAGAAATGTAAAGTTACGCTCATTTAAACAAGCAGTCATTAAGAAAATACAATGCATTGATTAGTTTTTCTGTACGTGTATACGTAACAGAAGTCTTGGAACAATTCTAACAAGTGCAGACTAAATAAGGTTTACTTTAAGTGACAAACGTGCTAGGTAGATAAATGTGCATCAACTTTTATTTCCCAATCTCATAAACGACAAGCACAGCCTGTCAATCCGGAACCAATTCCAGCGGAAAGTGCTTCCTTCGTTTCGAAAGAAGAAGAATAAGAAGACATCTCGTTTGGAAGGAACGGAAAACAGTAATTACAACATACGAGCGGCAGGTACGTGAAGCAAATGGACTGAGTGTAAAAGTCCGTAAAAGTTCCGCATATAGGAGTTGATAATGCTGGACAGCAGGTGGCGAATAGGATGGTCAGTTACCGTGCCAGGAACAGCTAACCGTCGTCAGAAGCTAAACTGGAAAATGTGTCCGCGATGCTGTGCAATATCAAAGTTTATTATACCAAACAATAACCACATGCGGGCAAGTACGTTTTATAGACGAGTTACAGGTTAATTTGATTTACTTAGTAGTCTATCCCATCAAGTTATTCCCGATTAAGGACTCCCAACACCACGCAATGCCTATCACGGAATTGCGCGTAATTTAATGTTACAACGCGGTTATCGAAAATCAATATTAGACTGTTCGTGATAGGACAGCCTCAATGAAGCAGAAAAGACCGAGTTGACACTGGACGCCATACAGTAAAATTAAAATCATAAACATCAACCAACTTCCGCCATCAAAAGTCATAACAAGGTTGAGCATAAGGGAAAAATAATTGAAACAACTTTAGGAAAGAGTAAACAACAAGAGCTTTACATCTCTCTTCTTGCATTTACTGCATGTCTGATTCAGTAAACTAGAAATGATGCTAATATTCAACTGAATTGAAATTTCCCACAGAATTAAACTTTAATTAGAATTTAACTTTCCTTAAACGAAGAAGAGAAGTACAAACAGATAAATTTCATTTCACCATCTTTTATTTTATTTACTTTCAATCCGTATGTCCGAAACTTTTAGAAGACGGTAGGTTTTTGCATGCATGCTAATTTTTGTTGGATAATCTCAAAAACTTTGGGTTGATAATATAAAGATTTTTTAGACCTTACCGATAATTTCAATGCGGTACCGTGAATTCTGATTTTGGATATTTCTAAGCACGCATACAATATTTCGAGTTAAATGACACGAAATTCTCTTGTTTCCTGTCTGACACGTAATACAGCTTGTAACTCATAACGAGATTGCCTTTAATGTATTCGACAAAGTTAATTTTGCAACGCCTGTTAAGCGCAACTTCAAAGCAGTCATATTATATTATAGATGCCACTAGTTGAATTCCGGGTGTGAGACGCCTAGCAACGTATGAATTTCGTTCCAGAAGTAGAGATGGAATCCTGAAACTGCATTATTTCGGATAAAGTAGAAGAATGTAAATTACGAAAAGGTAGGAAAGCATGATAAATGGAAAATTCACTTAAGACAAGAGAACATACCATCTCAGAAGAAAAAAAGAGTAAAACTTTCTTTCAAACGAAAATTTTATTTCAAATATTCTCTTGATAAAAATTCATCATATTTTATCACAATTCTTTTCAAAGTATTCCTTAATATAGAAATAACGATCATATTTAACATTTTCTTCAGTCACAATAAAGAACTCTTATTATGTCAAATTCCATGAAATCCCATTCAAGTCCAAATCAAAATGTCTCTTAAGAAAATTAAATTTAATTAACTTTGTAGTGTTTGATTAACAACCTTCTATTCATTCACGCACGAATCCTTTCATTCGAATTGATGGATTTTCCGTATCCTTTTTTAACGAGCTTTTGCAGCAGTTTCTTTACGATTGGTGAGGGTAAATGGGTAATGGGGTGGATTTAAACGGGCAGGAATGTTTAGGGTGGAATTGAGTGAATGGAGGTCTGTAAACCTGAGGGAGATTTCTAGTCTCTTTAATCGAAAGTTTTTAGCAAAAAAAAGCGAATTTGGAAAGACATCCCTTGTAGAAATTTCCCCATCTTTCCCTAGTTAACGTTTGGTTTTAGTGTGGGCCCCACTAAAATTTCTAGTCTAGAAAAAACTAACAGGGGCACTATCAGCCTCTAGTGGGCAATTACCAGTCTAGAAAAAAATGACAGAAGCCCTATCAGGCTCTAGTCAGCAATGCCTTGCCTCACTTGGGTATGGCAAATCTGTCTGTATCTGATGAGGCCCAGACCAGAGAATCCCCTCTTGCGCAATATAAAAGCAAAAAATTAAAAAATATATATATATATAATCAGGGACATCTTGAATTTAGAAACTTTCACTTTGGATTCTTTGTAATCAACAACCAGAAAAACTCTAAAGTTCAAAGTTTTATAAAAAATCGGACTATTTTTTATCGTCATAATGGATCTGTCTTTTTAAATTTTAGAAATTTTACTTTGGATTTGTAATCAGCGAAACGAAAAATCCCTTATTTCCATGTTTAAAAAAATCAGGCTATTTTTTACAACTTTTGATCGCCATATTGAATCTTAGAAATTTGGCTTCGAATTTGTAATCTGCAACTCAAAAAACCCTTCATTAAGAATTTTCAAAAAAATCAGACTATTTTTAAAATTTTTGATCGCCATATTGTATACGCCATTTTGAGTTTAAAAAATTTGGCTTTGGATTTGTAATCAATGATCCAAAAAACCTCTTATTTCCAAGTCTCAAAAAAATTAGACTTTTTTTACAATTTTTAATCGTCACATTGTATCCGCCATTTTGAATTTTAGAATTTTGACTTTGAATTTGTAATCAGCGACTCGAAAAATCACTGTGTATTAGTGTAATACACTAGGTAATTCATGAAAATTCGATAATTTTTTTAATGTTCAGTAATATTTTTGGGCTCTAGCTTATATCGAATAAATCCCGACTGATGTCCGTAGGTAGTTTAAGCAAATGGTTAGCGTTACCGACTGCGATGCGTTAAATTTAAAATAGGTACATAGGTTCGAATCTCCGAAAAGTTAGGAATTTTATTTGTTACTTAAGGATTAAAATTCGATGTATTTATCATATCGACGCGAATAAATTAATATCCATAGGGAAAAGTACTCGTATATTCTGATAATTTTATTTTACTTACTTTCAATTAATTAAATCAAACGAGGACCCTATAGGGGCCCCATCAGTGCCCTTTTTGTAGTCAGGTTGTGGAAGGACGATTTACTTAGAACCCTACTAAATAGTCTAGTGAGGCCCAGATAAAAAAGAGCGTTACGAAACTGATGAGGCCCCTACTAATTTTCCACAATAGAGGCCGATAGGAAATAGGGAAAGCTTGTCGGAGTCCTACTAGAACCCTTTCGAAATTTCTACATGGGTTTGAATTTTCGAAGAGTTAGAAATTTTATTTGTTACTAAAGGATTAAAATTCGACGTGTTTATCTTATCGTCAAAAAATAAATTTTTATCCATAGGAAAAGTACTCGTATATTCTGATTATTTTATTTTATTTACTTTCAGTCAATTAAATCAAGCGAGTTAATTAAATCCAAAAAAAGGGCCCTATAGTAGGCTGGTCTTTTTTTTTAATTCGTTTGTTCCTACGGGTGGAATTTGTTCGCATGCCCAAAAAAAGAAAATGCCCCAAATTTTAGCCAAATCGGTTAATATTTACCCACCAAACATGAGCCTTGAAATTCCCCATGGGATTTACATGGGAGAAACCACGCAAAAACGAAAAATCTGCATAACTTCTTCAATTTTTATTCGAATCATTCGATCTCTGAAAAGAAAAATTTGCAAGGAACGCTTAAATATCTTCATAGTCAAAAACTCAAAATTTTGTAAAATCACAAAATGGCGGCCATCTAAATGAGCCCAAAAAAGCTATTTCTTAAAATAATCAACAAAGGGTGACCAACAATTGTGGAAAAATTTAATAATTTATTCTCAAGCGAATGCAAGATCTCTAAATCCAAAATTTTGAAGAAATACAAAATGGCGGCTAATTCAAAACTAAAAAAATACCTTTTGCCCACAGTTTTCAACGTAATACTTTTAAACGTCGGGAAAACAAAATGTTTGGCTTCATAAATTACTTCATAAATTTAAAAATCCAAAATTTACAAAAAAATACAAAATGGCGGCCAATTGAAAATTTAAAACAACTCATTTTTACAGTTTTCAAAGAAATACTTTAAAAATTCGTAAAAACAAACTTTTTCGCTTTATAAATTACTTGGTACTTTTACCAATCCAAAATATTGAAAAAAAAAGAAAATGGTGGCCAATTCAAAATTTAAAAAAAGCTTATTACTATAGTTTTCAATGAAATATTTTTAAACTTCATCAGAAGAAGAAAGGTTGATTCAGAAACTATAAAATAATTCGAGAAAACAAAAATTTTGAAAAAATAAAAAATTGCAGAAAATTATTATTAAAAATAATATTCAAGACAATTTTACAATGGTATAAATAATATTGGGTTTGTTACAGTGGTATAAATAATATTTTTTCATTTACATGTAAGTACTACATTCTTCTTGAATTTTTCATCAAACGGATACCATTCAAAAATATGAAAATAAATTTCTCCCTTATTTTCTCCAATTATCTTATAGGTTCTGAATCAACATTTTTTTTCTGATAAACTTTTAAAGTATTTCGTTAAAAACTGTACTAATAAACTTTTTTATTTTGAATTGGCCACCATTTTGCTTTTTTTCAATATTTTGAATTTTTAAAATTATCAAGTAGTTTCTGAAGCCAAACAGTTTGTTTCTACGAAGTTTCAAAGTATTTCGTTAAAAAATGTAAAAATGAGCTTTTCTTAATTTTAAATTAGGCGCCATTTGATGTTTGTTTCTTAATTTTGGATTTTTAAATTTATCAAGTAATTTCTGAAGCCGAACATTTTATTTTCCCGAAATTTAAAAGTTTAAAGTTTCCCACGTTGAAAACTGTGGAAAAAAGGTATTTTTTGAGTTTTGAATTAGCCGCCATTTTGTATTTTTAAAAATTTTGCATTTTGAGATCTTGCATTCGCTTGATAATAAATTATTAAATTTTTCGACAATTTTTGGTCACCCTTTGTTAATAACTTTAAAAAATATCACTTTTGGGCCCATTTATATGGCCGCCATTTTGTGATTTTCCAAAGTTTTAAGTTTTTGATTATGAAGATATTTTAATCATCCCATACAAATTTTTGTTCTTGAAGATAGAATGATTCGAATAAAAATTGAAAAAGTTATGCAGATTTTTCGTTTTTGTGTGATTTCTCTTGTGTAAATCCCACAGGAAATTCCATGTTTGGTGGGTAAATATTAACCGATTTGGTTAAAATTTTGTGTACTTTCTTTTTTTTGGGCATACGAACAAATTCCGCCAGTGGGAGCAAACGAATTAAAAAACAATTTACTTTATAAATAAGTACCACGCTACCCTGCAGGGGCCCCAACGGAGCCCTTTTTGTAGTTAGGCTGTGGAAGGGTGATTCGCTTAGAACCCTACTAGATAGTCTAGTGAGGTACAGATCAAAAAAAGCTTTACGAAATGGAGAAAACTTGTGGGAACCCCACTAGAAATCTTTCGAAATTCCTACACGGAAGGAGATAATTTGAAGAATATTTTCTGCATTTTCTAATCAGAAAGGAAAATCACATTGAAAAAAGGAATATTTTTTTCAAACAGATAAGTGCTTTTCAACAAAGAATATTTGTTCAAACAGAGATAAACATAAGTGCTTGTCAACAAAGGATATTTGTTGTCTTAATAGAGGTTTTTCTTTACACAAAATTGTTTTCTTTAAACAGTAAACTGTTTTTAAAGCACGGATAATCTGAACTACTATTTCTGATGGTAATATTGTTTCTATAAGTCATGTGCATGCTACTGTTTTCTCTGATATTACTACTGCTGTGCTGATATTTATGTTTCTACTCATAGTACTACTGTTGCTACCTCAGAACTACTCCAACTGCAGGAAAATAAGAGAGGAGGAAGAGAAAGGTCATGGAACATAGAGAAGGGAGCAGGGAGGAAGTTAAAGAGGTCGATACCGTTGAAGAAGGAGCAAATTATACGGAAGAAACGAATCTGGATCCCATTGAAACGGGAAACAGGCAACATTAATGTATAAAGAGAGTACGTGAGGGCTAAATTGATTTCAACTGTACCTTCTATAATGAAGAAATGGAATTACGTTCCTTAATAATCTACTTCCACTCCTGTAACTGTTGATTCTGTTAATTACATTTTTTATTTTACGTAATAGGTTTACAGGTACACAAAAAATGTAAAGAGGTCAAGAATGATGCAGAAATTTGGGTAATATAGCAAAAGTTTAGTTCTTATTAGTTGAACAAGAATCTTATTAGTAATAATTGCACACCATATTATAAAATTATACCTCTTTCATTTCAATTCTCAATATTCGCATACCCTTTCTGCGATATACTCAATAAAATCGCACAAGAAACAACTTTTTCTACTTCAACTGGAAAAGTTCCTTCCGATAAAGTTCCGCGATCAAACTTTCTCACAGCAGCTGAACTCTAATAATTAATATACTCTGCAAAATTGTTCCTTGCAGAGAAAATCCTATTATAGATTCAGACGCTCGATAAACCGTTAAACACAAATGATAATAGACAATTACAAGCCCATCTCGATAGCATCGAGTCTGTGGCCCTGTGGGTAAGACTCGTGAAATGAGCGTAAAATCATCGCGATAATGAGATTTGATAAGCATCGCCGAATCTCGGTGAATCGCACTGGTGAATAATTCGTTGGAGAACGAGCAAGGTGGATTGAATGTATTGAGTTCTAGTAAGTTTTCTGGGTTCGAGGGCCTCGGATCGCTGGAAGACTCGTGGACGACCCAGGAGCTCGCGTCAGCAAGAGAAAAAGGAAGAAAAACATGAAAAAGGGGAGAGGAGGTGAAGGGGAATGAGAGAAGAGAACAAGAAAACTGGAATATTCATGGCGTTCTGAGCAAATCGTTGGCTGGTGTGAGCCTGGCTGCGCATTCCAGATACGAAGCAGAGACTAAAGTGGGGGTTCGAGCCACGCTTATACCGACGAGAAAAAGAGAAGAAAAAAGGAACGCGGAACGAGCGAACCAAGGAGAGTTCTGAGAGAGAGAAGGAGAGACATATCTCCAATCAAGGAGGCTTTATGGTCTCTTTTTGGCCTACCGGACACTGTGGGAAAGATCCCAATACGCTCGACCTGGTATCTCTGCTGCTCGTAGCAGTAGTAGTCACCACAATGACCGTGACAGGTTTGGCGAGTGTAATTACTGATTAAGAACCAATTCTGGCCCCCCTTGGCAAAGATCGGTCCAACACTTGGAGATTTTTGCCGAGGTGATCGAATACCTTCACGTATTAAAAAAGTCTTTAGGAAAAAGAATGCAATATTTTATATCAATAGGGAGTACGGGAAAAAATTTTTTGTTCTCTATTTCAAGTTCTAATAGGGGTTAAAACTTGTTAAAGCCGGAATATAGCCAAAAATTACGAAAATTGAAAAACGCGAAGTTTGAGAGTCTTCACAAAAACATTTAAAAAACTAAAAGTTCCCATCTCTTTAATTAAATTTTGTGGAAACATTAAACAAACTTTTTTTTTATAAAAATAAAGTACATTTATGAGAAGAGGCTGGCATATTATTATGAAACATTTAGCAAAATGCTTAAAGTTTTTGTTTTATTTACTACTCTCTAAATCTGAATCAGTCAAAATTTTCACTGATTTCATTCAGTGACCCATTTCTAGCTAATTCATCAGTGAATTTTGACAGAATTTCAGTCAATTTTACTGAATTTTAATCAATTTCACTGTAATTCAGTCAAAATTCAATGATGGATTAGCTGGAAATTTCAGTCAATTTCAATGAAATTCAGTCAAAAGTCACTGATGAATTAGCTAGAAATGAGTCACTGGATGAAATCAGTGAAAATTTTGACTGATTCAGATTTAGAAAGTACTTTAGGAGCCGTACTTAAATTACGTAACGCATTTTAGGCCCTCTCTAAGACCCACCCTCCCCCCTGTTACAAACCGTAACAAAATATTTTTACCCCTCCCCCTATTGTACGTAATTTTTGGTTTCGAGAAATAATAAGATATGGGACTTGAAATTAATGGAAATTTTTAATGCAGGCTAGGTTCGTTTTTCACTCACCAGGTTTCTTTGGCGCGTAAAGTTAAATTCATACTAACTTTCTGTACAATCACTGCGAGTTCTTTGTTTCATTTGCAAATTTCCAAAAATTACGTACAAGAATGAAAGACCCCTCCCCCCTACTGTAACAAATCGTAATGGAATATCTCGACCCCCCCCCCTTTGAGCTGTTACGTAATTTACGTACGGCCCCTTACATAATACGATGAATTGCATTGATTGAAAATTCCTTGATGTTTTCACCTAGATGAAATTTTATCAACCTAAAAGTGTTATTTAATTTTCTTAAAAAATAGTAACCTTTAATATTTCTCATTTTTTAAATTTTACCATGTTCCTATCAAACATTAAGCAAGAGTTTGGAAACTCAGCGTATATAGCTGTTAAGATTTTTATTATATTGTATATTATATATATATATATATATATATATATATATATATTAACAAAGAAATTAGGAATAGCTTCTACAGTCAATTAAAAAATCTTTCCTGGCTGTCACATAACCTCTTTCCAAGGAGTGCCATAAATTGCATAAGAAATGTGTTTGATTTAAATTTTAAAAGTATTTCCATTACAAAACAACAAAATAGAATAACTGATAGACTCAGATATCAGATTCCGAGTTTATTTATCAAAGATCTTCACAACCATTTAAACTACTTATACAAACTGAAGAATTTGACAAAAAACAGAATAACCACCCTACTTTCAGAAAGAAAATATCTTAAAGAGATTTTTGATTTTCAAAACGTAACAAAAACTACACAGAATAGTATTCATAATAGATTAGATAAAAAATTTAGTGCTTTACAAAATGAACAAAGTAAAGAACCAGAACTAGTAATATTGAATAGACATAAATTACAAAATGATTATGAAAATGACCCTTGGTTTGTCAATTGTTCTGACATAGATATTCCGGAAACAGTTGCGGATATTCTTAGACTTGGAGAAAAATTTAGCTCGACTTTTGCCGAACTAAATTTCAAAAAATGACCATATTTTCGAAATTTTAAAAGATTTACAGATCAACATTGAAGAGTTTCCGGATAGCTGTCAAGAAGAGATTAATCACAAAATTTTGACTTTAGCCAACAAGTATATTAAGAAACCGAAACACACTTTGGAGACAGAGAGGGTTATTGAGTCTAATATAAAATTAACAAAAACTTTTCTTAAAAATCATAATAATATTTTTATAATCCGAGCAGATAAAGGTAATGTCACTGTATTGATGAAACGTCAAGATTATGAAAATAAGATGAATGATATGGTTGGTGATAATCTTACTTATGAAGAAATAGTTGACAATCCACTCAAAAATTGACAAAATACTATCTTTAACAAACTTGATAAATGGAGACTCAAAGGATTTTTAGGTGATAACATAAAGAAAAAAGACATAATAACCACTAATACTAATATTGCTAGAATCTATGGACTTCCTAAGATATATAAGATGAACTATCCATTGAGACCTGTTGTTTCATCAATTAATTCACCTACACATTACATGTCTAAAGTATTTAGAAATATTTTAACTAAATCTATTATAATAGATTCCTATTTTAATAGAATCCTAAACCTGATTCTTATGTAAAAAAACTCATTAATTTTTAAAGAAACTACACTGAAATCGCTGTTGAAGACCGCTCCGGATAAGCCTTCCAGGAATTAGGAATTTTTTCCTATATTAGCAGACATTGTTATGCAGGACTTAGAAATAGCTCGTCTCAAAAAACTGAATTTTATAATTCCTGTATATTATAGATATTAAGACATGAGAATGACAACTCGGTAAAAACCATTTGAAGTTGTCCCCTGAATTAGGTTATTTGAACTATTATTTAGGGGCCATATTGAAATGGTCTTTAACGAGTTGTCATTATCATGTCTTCATATGATGACACAATTTTATGCATATCAGAAAACAAATTAGGCGAAGTTCTAAATATTTTTAATTCTTATCATAATAGATTACAGTTCACACATGAAATTCAAATAAATCATGAAATTAATTTTTTAAATTTAAAGATTATTAAGCCATATAATTGGTTTTATTCTTAAAGATTATTAGGAATGAAGATAACACTTTGATTACGAATTAGTATCGGAAGTTAGACAAATTTTTTCTAGGAGATAAAAATGAAATTCAAAAAATCGACATGTATTTCGCTATTTGTATTAACATAAAAATTAAATAAACAAAAAAATCAAAAATCTACTCTTACCAATCTCTGAAAAATTTAGTCTTGAATTTAAAAAATAAAAATAATAATTTTTTAAAAATAAAAAATAATCTAAAATCGATGCATAATTGCGCTCTAAATGTCATTTTGAAACTCGTTTTTTGATTTCACCCCACTGTGCGTTTTTGCTCTCACTCTCCCTATTTATGTTTTTGTTCTTTTTTTGTTGTTTTACTTAGTTTTCAAACTTCATATTTTTTACATATTTCACTTTTATCACCAAAAAGTACTTTTACAGTTTTAAACAAGGTAAATATAATTGATTTCTTTTTGATTTCTAAATTTTAATCTCTAAATAAATTCCAGTTTGGTTTGTTTTAGACTGCAAGTCCGACAGCTTCTTTATGTACACACGATTTTAACTTAATTTGGTAAGACAAAAATAACTGCACCTTTTATATTAACAATTTATGACTGTATTCTAAGTTTTTTTCTTAAATATAATGTTGATTTCATTGTACGGGTGGTCCCCTTGAAGAGGATATCATACCGATTTGAAACGTCGGGAGTTTTAAAATCAATAAATTTGTCTAAATGATATCGTTGTTATATCCATCATAATATCTATGTATGTTTTTTACCTTAAAAATAGTAAATTTGTCATTATTGTGACACAATGACTTGATTAATTCGTCATCTTATTCAACTTGCGGTAATTTATTCACCAGTCTAGTAAATTAAATTCCATTTACACATTATCATTTATTGAATGTAGGGTTAATTACATTGAATTAATCAATGGAAACGAACAAGCAAAATTGAGTGACCGCCTGTTTGACTGAAGGTCGATTAATGGTTCATCGAACCTATTAGAACTTGACGTTGGCAACCGAAACAGTTTTACCTTCGTTTGTTGATTTACAACCGCAATACCACCATATTTGTGATTAAAGCACATGAGTCACTAATTAACTGCCGAAAATAGAATAAACTTTACTACAGACACAAAGTTGACTTAAGAATTGAAAATTGAAAATATATTTTTTTTTCATGCTCTTATCCTGTACTGACCCGAATAAAAATATTATTTCATTCGAGAATTATCAGCAGAGGATTTATTGGAGTAAAGTCGATATAAAAATGTCAAAGAAAATACAGAATGTGAACCTCGGACTCTTGAACTTTTTATGAAAATAAAAGCGAAAGTATAAAAAGAAAAGAGGTGCACTCGAACCTCATGCTTAAGGGTATTCGAGGAAGGTAATGCACAGAAACTGTCGGTTCGCTGAAAATAATGGAGATACCATACAAGAAAAATAAAAAATAAAAAAACGAACTGGCCACAAGAATATGGCTTAATAGACGATAAGCGTGGTTCGTGTCGACGGTAATGGGAAGCTCAGGGTTATCCATGAGTTATTTTACAAACTCCAGTTCATGAAATTTTACCTTGCAAAAAATTATAAGCGAACTATAAACGACTATAAACTACAAACTATAAACGACATTATGAAAACTATCAAACAGGAAATCTGGAAAAATAAGGAAAAATTACGATATCAATACTTTCTCATCTACAGAGATCATGTTATTTTTTCTAAAATCGAAGAATAGGAAGGTTTGTGGCTTTAGAGACCAAAGAAAAAAAAAATAGAAGAAATAGGGAAAATAAGTTAACGACCGTGAATCCTGTATCTATCTTCAATCGTGAATGCAAAAATTAAATTGATGAGTTTCTCACGTTTAGTTAAAGACAGTTAATTCGGTATTTATTCCAAGTAGTTAAAAATATTTACGGGGAAAGCGACAGCTAATTAAGTCTTTCATGAATCACCTAAGATTAAGTCAGAGGAAGTTTTTTTTTAAAATATTACAAAGTCATAACCTATTCACGGCTTAGAGAAGGTGAATAAAAAAGAGTTTACACAGATATGGTAGGCAAACACCACCTCCTTTCCCACGTTCAAGAAGTCCTCGTCCGTTCCTAATCGACGAAATCTAAGGAAACGGTGTGTGACGATCTAACGCGTTCTCGCCGTATCAAATTCTAGATCCTATAAACACCGACTCAAGCAATCAATTAAGTATAAGAGTGTTATAAGAAGAAAGTTGTCAAGATCGAGGCAATTCATGGCGAAGGTGATATGGGAACTAACAGGCAATTAAAATTTCATAATAATAATAATAATAATAATAATAAAAATGAAAACTTATATTGAGAGCAATGACCGCTTCAGAGGTTACGGGTTATACGACCTAATGATTTCAATTTTATAAGCGATACACCACAGAAAACCATTGGGGTGAATTTTGTTGCATCTCATTTTGAACCTTTTTAAACAATTGAAAATTTTATTGTGGTTTCAGTTGTTTTCGAGTCTCATTTTTGTTGCAACTCATTTTGAGGAAAATTCATTCAACTTAATTCAACTCATTTGAGGAAAAGTGTTAAACTGAGGATCGGCGTTTTACTGTGACGTCCACCTTGAAGCTTGTATAAAGAGTCATAAACTTTATAGACAAATTCTAAACACAAGTACCACCATAAAGCAGACACAGTTTGAAACAGGGTACTCTACGAAGTACGAACGTCTAATTCCTTCCAAGAAGGAAATAAGTACATCTTACTCTGGAGATAAAAAGGTTTTCAAACGCCCGTGCAGAAATTGCCCCATTTAGCCCTAATTACAGTGGGGTTTTGACAAGGCCTTTGTCAGGTTTTTTCTTTTGAATAAAAAAAAAATTATTAAAATCTGGTGATAATCGGGCCTCAATATAGAGTTATTCTTTCATAAGTTACAATATTTTTTCGCAGTTCCGACTTAAAAATAATTATTTAATACTAAAATATGAATACTATTGTCAATTTCCTTTAATTTACAGTTAGCTCTTTTTGTACAATTTAAATAGTAAAAGCGCTAATTTCAAGTAATAAAAAGTGCTATTTTTGGATTTAAAGGCACATCTATCGATTTGAAATAGCATTTTCAGCTATTTACTTTTTACTGTGAACAATTATTTAGGGTGGTCCAAAAATGCATTAGAATATTTTTTTCCGATTTTCATGCTCTCACCCCCCAAATTTGTTCGAATCCACAAAAGAATAAATGCGTTTTTTTAAAATGATATTTACAAGTTCCGCAAGACCCATGAAGTTAAAAAATTAACGAATTAACGCATTTCCCATAAGAAAAAAAGACGTTTTTGTAAATTTTATTCAGAATCGTCAATATTAGGTGAAGCGAGTTGAATCTGAATATTTCTCTTCACAATAAGACATAGAATGCGAGTCAACTATTACTTTTGAAATATCACCCCCATGAGTCTGTTTTATAGGGTCCCAAAAAAAAACCCCATAAGTGAAAAATTGTGTTTTGCGAGTTTTTGGCGCTAATTATGATTACTTTGAGGTTTTTTTTAGTACAAATTGTCTCTAATACATAAAATATTACTTTCTATTGGTAATTACATGTTTTCATAATTTTTTAAAACAATTTATTATTGTTTATAGCAATTTTTTCTTAGAATAGAGTTAGAAAGTCGTGGTTTTTATCGAATTTTTAAACATTTTTTCAACTTTTCAATTAGAGCGAGGCAACAAGCAATTAAAGTTAGCAGAAATAATTGTTTAAACAATTTATTATTATTTATAACAATTTTCTCTTAGAATAATGCTAGAAAGTTGCAGTTTTTTCTAAAATTTTCTACCTTTTGTCCACTTTTCAATTAGAGTGAGGCAACAGTTATTTCAAGTTAACAAAAATAATTGTTTAAACAGTTAATTATTATTTTAATAATATTCTCTCTGAATAATGCTAGAAAGTTGCGTTTTTTTAAAAAATAAATTCACTGAAAGCGCGGCTGTAGACCGCGCTGAATAAGCCTTTCAGGAAGTAGTTTATACATGCTAACATATTCAAATATAGGCAAGGGGTCCAAGGGGGTGAAGAAAGCTGAACTCGGAGCTCAGCCGCGCACAGTAGGCCAGAAAATGCAGAAAGGTATCAAAATTCGCACTACAATAGAAAAATGGCGGAATCTTTTTTTTTGCCAATTGACAGTTTGGCACATTACCTTCAATAATCCCTTTATCGTTTTT
>JBAGKK010195856.1:0-22598 GCA_037177015.1 Euceroptres primus | reverse complement strand
GGGGCGCTCAAACTTATTTTAATAAGAGAGAAATTCAAGTATCATGCTGAAATTGCGGAAAATAATAAAAAATATATATAAGCATCAATTTCGGTTAAAAGTAAATCATGAGGAATAAACTTGACTTTGCGCAAAGAACGACGAATATTCGGCGAGCCCGGAAGCGCGCTTAAACTAGCGAGCGAGGTGACCTTCGCGAGCTATAAGGACCTCGCGCGCAGCGCGAGGTTAAACGATAAGGTAGCGCGAAGCGCGACGTTCAATAATATCGGAGCGCGTAGCGCAACGATCAATAGTATCGGAGCGCGAAGCGTGACGACCACTCCGCGCACCCTAGGCGCGCTCAAACTTGCGAGCGAAGTGCGCGATGAGAATGTAAGAAATTTTTTGATTTTCTTTTCTTAAATCCAGACAAATTTTGCTGAATTTAATCCAAACCATTTTAATGCATTTTAAGGTGTAACAATTATTCTTGTTTACACTTCAGTAAAAAAGAATTGTTACATCATAAGGGTCGTTGCCAAAAAGTTGTGAAATTCAAGTCCCGACAGTTTTACATATTTTCATTATTTAAGGGACTACACCATTGTGAAATTTTCTTCAGAATTTTTGAAATTCAATATTTCGAAAAGTTATCAACGGATTTAGGTTTCCTTTTTCTTGTTTTGTTGGTAAAAGTAATTTCTACAAGTTTTGTATGAAAAATTTTGTCATAAAATAAAAATTGTTGACATAGTTAACGAACAAACTTTTATGTTTTTTGCCACTGCGGCAGAAGTTTCACGAAAACCACTCATCCGATTTGGTTCAAATTTTTTGAGTGTATTTTTAAATATATGTTACCTCTCGTCGTACATGGGGATTTTTTTCATAACTTCCGGAGAAAAAAAATGATTGAAAATTGAAAAAATGCAGAAAACAAAAAATGGCTGTCATTTTGTCAAAAAAAATCCCCGTGTACGACAATAGCCAATTAAAATATAATATATATATATATATATTTATATATATATAAATATATAATATAATATAAAAATTAAAATATACCCAAAATGTCCACTCGGCAACCCGTCCCCTAGTTCAGATTCACAAACTAAAATTGCGAAATGACAGCAAAATTTTATAAATGATTGATACTCATACGAGTCATTTGTTTTAAGTTAAAAAATCTAAAAATTATGAATTCACTGAGAAAAAGAAATCTTGAATCAACAAAAATTTCTTTGCAGCTAAGAAATGATTCTACTGAATGGTACTTACTAAATATTTCTTTGCTGCAAAGAAATGCCTAGTTCGTTTTGCAAATCCTAAATAATTGGAGTAAAACAATATTTCCTCTGTTCAAAAAAATATTCCATCGGTTCAAAGAAATATTTCTTTTGTCAAAAAGCTTATTTTGAAAGAAAAAAAAGAGTAATTTGCACTTTTGTTACATCACCGTCTTTTTCTAAATTTACAAGTAGACAATTTTTATAAATTATAATTACATTATTATTATTATAATATATTTAACTGAAATAATTTATACCATTTAAAACCATGATGAATCTTTAAGAGAAAAATTCAGTGAAAAGATTCGAACTCGGGTCCTCTGAGGTAAGAGATGAGTGCGTTGCCAATGCGCCAAGTAGACGAGAATTAGAGTGGAAACTCTACACTTAACTTTCTTTAGATTTTAGATTACCAAGAAAATATTTTTTGAACGAAGAAGATAAATGTTTAACCAACAAAATAATTTTTTAATTTAAAAATACATCCTATTTAAATGAAATATATAAATTTTTATCGCAACAGAATGTTTCTTTTAAGTGAAGAATTTTCATTTGTCTCAACAAAATTCTTCTTTCAGTCGAAGAAGGCAAATTTTTATTTCATGCATGCATACATTAATTGATTCAAATACAGATTTATCATCTCAAATGTTTGAAAAGATTCAATCAAAGAAATATTTCTTTGGCAGTGATTTTCAGTTCCAACGAATCCGGGTTCCTTGTATCAAAGAAATCATTTCTTCGAGTTGATTCTGTCATGTTCCCTGCACAAAAAAAAATATTTCTTTGCATGAAAGAAATATCACCAAAGAAATACTTTCTTCGATTCGAAGCACGATTCTTTTGTCTAGCAGAAATATTTAATTAATTTATGTAAAAAATTCTTCGATACAAAGAAATGGAAACGAATAAATGCATTTCTTTGGACTTGAGAATCTTTTTTCTCAGTACAGTGATAAATATTTTAGATTTGAAGATGTTTATAAATATTTGGAAGTCTGTCCCTGAAGTTTCATCTCCACTCGGTAACCCTCTTATTTTAGTTTAGAATTAGGAAAAAATCACTTTAAAAAATCTAAAAAATCAAAAACTCTTTAGTTTTAGTTCTACGCAAGTGCTCGTATAAGCAGAAACCTTAGCTAGTTCTGAGAAGATTTTTTTCAGAAAACCGATAGGCCAAATTTCAGAACTTTTTGGCAACGACCCTTAAAATGATTTGGATTAAATTCAGTAAAATTTGTCTAGATTTAAGCAAATTTGATTCTGAATTTAGGACTCAAGTCTAAAATTCAGGTAACGTTGTATTAAATTTAAACCAATATTGCTTAAATTAAGACAAAATTTTACTGAATTTAATCCAAACCATTTTAAGTATTCTTTTTTACTGTAAATTCTATAGTTGAACCAACTAAAATTTGATTGATTCAACAAAATATTTTTCTCCGTGTGTATTGTGGTTTTATGTTTTACATTTTAGAATAAATTAATTAATTAAAAAGAGTAGTTAACAACTCAACGAGTCGAATGCCGAAAAAAACAATATTTTTACTCTCTAAATTTTAATTAGTCAAAATTTTTACTGATTTCCATCAGTAACTCATTTCCCGATGATTAATTAGCGAATTCGACCCGTTTCTCGCTGATTAATCAGTCAAATGACTGAAATGACTTCATCTTACGTCAAGTGACTTAATTTGACATTGCTGGCATCACTGATTTCAAATTATTGACTTCAGTTGACACAATTTGTGTTAATTCTTTTGACTCGAAGTAATATGAAGTGACTAAATGACTTAAACAAATTTAAATGACTTCATCTTACGTTAAGTGACTTAATTTGACATCACTGACATCACTGATTTCAAATTATTTCTTGTGACTTCAGTTCACACAATTTGTGTTAATTATTTTGACATGAAGTGACTTTAAATAACTTCAAAGAATTCAAATGATTTTATCTTACATCAAGCGATTTAATTTGACATCACTGATTATTAATGATTTCAAATGAATTTTGCTGACATCATTTGTGTTATTCCTTTTGACTTAAAGTGACTTTAAATGACTTCCACTAACTTGGAGTGATTTCACGTGACTTCAACTGACTTCAACTGACTTTAATGACTTCGCTGATTTCAAGTAACGTCAGAATAATGGAAAATCGTTCTTTAGGAGTTGCCAACCCTTCAAATATATAAATATATTTATGTCCTCAAATTTTACAAAAATAATAAGTTATAAAATTATCAATAAGTAGAAAAAAAATGGGAAATACTTAAGGCTTTCTTTCTTCAGTATTTCGTATAAGCAGAGAATATTAAATTTTATATAAAATAAAAGATGAATGACTTTTATATAAAAGTAAAGGTAAATAAATTTTATATAAAAATGAAGAAATGTTTAAATAATACATAAAAAGAATTTTATCTTCAATTAATGTATCTACGTTTATTACGGTTATAGATCCTGTCACTCGTTTCTTATTAAGTGCGTTGTACGAAAAAGGATTTGGTCGTAAAATGTAATCACTGTTAGCCGTTTGACCGTGTCGTCAATTACCTCATAAATAAATAAACGACGATTCAAGCTAATGGTGACTGAATCAACTTGGACGTTCCCTATCTTTGATTCCCTGTTGGAAATAGACATCTTCTGCAAATCGATTCAAGTAATCAAATTTAAAATTGACACACCTGCCCTCTCCATTCAAACATCCAAGTTCAGTAACATTATGCAATACGTATAGAATGAAAAAATTACGCCTTTTCATATGTACCACTTTGCGCAAATGGGATAAGTCAATTTGAATATAATTTTCAATACAGTTTATTTAATAATAGATATATTAATAATTTGTTCAATAATATTTAATAATTGTGTCTTAAACACGGTATTTTTAAATTAGGTATTTTTTAAAATATCTAGGAAAAATTTTAACTCATGAAACTGGTGTAAAAGACAGAATTACAGTTTTTTGTCTACACAAGTAAAAGAAATTTATCTCTTAAAAAAACATTCGTTAATATCATAATGATTCTTGAATTCAATTAATTTTTTAAACTTCCTATTCTTCAGCAGAATAATTATTTTATTATAATAATTATTTTATTGATAATTATTATTTGGTGAGTTTTATATCCCATCAAGAATTAGTTTATATTCAAAAATATCACCTGGAAATGATCAAATCAAATGGAAAAATTTCAAATATAACACTAACTTTTCTGTAAATAATTAAATAAGAAAAAATTTTTATTTTGTGGTTGGACCATCTTTTGTAAAATTTGTCCATTACATTAAATGGTTGGTGAGAAATGTAAATTTTTGATATCTTTTACAAATATAAAAAACAGAAACATTACAGATGTTCACCCCTTATCGTACCTCAGATTTTTAAACTAGATTTATAAAATCGAGCACAATATCCAGATCGTTAAATATAACAAATTTTAAAAGAAAACTTAAAAGGTGATATAAAAAGAAATGGTTGAATCTATAATTGTTTATTTAATATTAGTTATTTGAGATTTTGTCTTTAAGAAAAAATCGTAATTTTGATTCAATCTTTATCATTGATAACATATTTTGTGCTTTAAAATGTTATCTACAATTCAATTTGGATGAATGTTATTAAAAATAAGCTTGTAAGGTAGAAAGCGAGATAGAAAAAATATTAGTTAATTAACCATTTATTTTATGCAAATTTAACTGTGTTTTAATAAGAACCAACCGAATAAAATTTTAGATCTATAATTGGCTCTATAATTGTTTATTTAATATTCGTTACTTGCGATTTTCTCTTTTGGAAAAAAATCGTAATTCTTATTCAATCTTTATCATTGATAACATATTTTGTGCTTTAAAATGTTATCTACAGTTCTATTTGGATGAAATTCATTAAAAATAAGCTTGTTAGGTAGATAGCGAGATAGAAAAACTATTAGTTAATTAACAATTAATTTTATGCCAATTTAACTATGTTTTAATAAGAACCAACCAAATAAAATTGTAGATAATATTTTGAAGAACAAAATAAGCTATCAATAATGAAGACTGAATCAAAATTACGATGTTTTTCTAAAACGAAAGCAAAAATACAAAATGCCGAATAACTAATATTAAATAAGTAATTACAGATTCAACTATTTTTTTCTACATTGCAATTAGATTTCTTTTTCAAAATTTGTTACATTTAACAATGTGGTTGTTTTCTTCGATTTTACAAATTACTTCAAAGATTATTAAAATTTGAGGTGCGATAAGGGGTGGATCTGAACATCCTTAAGCTCTAGACTTTGTTACTGTTCACGAAATAAAAAATTTCGAAAAACAATGGTTCTTAATCGCCCAAAAGATTAAGATTTTCAACAGATTCTTACAATTCCCCAATTAATTATTTATAAATTATTACAATATTTGAGATCTACTTAAAATGATCAAAATCAGTGAAGATTTTCTGAAATTTCAATGAAGGAAATAAAAATGTTTGAGAATCAGATTCTAATTTCTCAATCCATTATTTATAGATTTAGCTATAATTTATCAATAAATTTTCTTAGTGATATATTTCCTCCATTCAGAAAAATATTTAGTTGAATCAAATTTTATTATTAACAAATTAATAATTTTGGTTGATTCAGCCAATCAAATTTTAATTGATTCAGTCAACCAAATTTTGGTTGATTCAACCATAGAAGTTGGTTATTATATGGACAACCAAATAGTTGAGCCAACCAAAGCCAACCAACCTTTAGTTGAGTCAACCAAAAGTTTCAGTTAATTTAACCAAAAATAGATAATTTGTTGTATTCAATAAAACATTTGGTTCAATCAACAAAAAATTTGCTTGACTCAGTAAAAAGTTGATTTCCTTAACCCAAATTTTTGTTTACATTAACCAAACGATTTGGTTCAATGAACACTTTTTTCTGACTGCAATCAATAAATTTAAAAAAAGTAAAAAATCCTTGAACCAACAAAAAATGAAAAAACTTACTCTGCATGAGAACCATATCCTGCTCTCAGAAGACTATCAAGATTGCGTTCAGTAATCTTCAGTGGCTCCTTATTTTCTTCTAGGTCAAAATCTCCATCATGACAAGTTTCCCCCGCAGCATCATTTCGATTTAAAAAATCCACGCACTTTTCCGTGGGACTAGCCCTCGGAGTAGACAAAGCAGGACACCCCACACCATTTTCATTCCTCCCTCTCAAAAAATCATCCAAATAATGTTCCTCATTAGTTGGCAAATCATAAACAGCAGGTCTCCAGGGTAAATTTCCAGAATCATTTCCATCTTCACCTGAGCGACCTTCAGGACCAGTGGCATACTTCCGGGAGTAAAGTTTTCTCAAGTAAGCTTCCTGGTGACTTCTGGTGGCCCAGCATCCACCCTGCCACCACCTTCGTGATCCAAAAACCGCAGTATGTCTTCTCTTGGCAATGCTCGACATAATTACTTCAATTGGCTTCTTCCCAGAATCTCGTGACTCCCTTTCAACCATTTTCTATGGTGTTGTTGAAATTCTTTTGCTTCACTTTAATTTTTTTTCATAGAAAGCTCAATCTCGTAATTATAGGTCAGCAGCGATGCTCCGGACGTCTTGCTTCACGGGCG
This sequence comes from Euceroptres primus, assembly GCA_037177015.1. Taxonomy (NCBI): domain Eukaryota; kingdom Metazoa; phylum Arthropoda; class Insecta; order Hymenoptera; family Figitidae; genus Euceroptres; species Euceroptres primus. The sequence continues at coordinate 15,709 of JBAGKK010195856.1, read as the reverse complement.
CTAAGACTCTGAATTCCAGAGACCTTAACAATTTTGTCAAAATTTGAATCCAATGACATCTTCTCAAGTCAAAGAATTATTTATTTTTGGATAGAATTCAGAGTTCGGTTTATAGTTCAATTTTTGTAAATTAAAAACCATTTTCTGTTTTGAGAATACATATTAGTGTGGCACTAGAAAATATATTTTTATACTAATATTTTTTATACCAAAATATATTTTTTGGTAATTATTTAAATAGGGAAAGGAAAGTTCCAATCAAAAGTTGAAAGTGTTTAAAGTGTAATTTCGATATTCAAAAACTATCTGTATTTTTAATTTAAAAATTTTTTAGTTAGATTACGGATTATAGAGTTAATTTAAAAACATCAGTATATTGTGGTCCTTTGACCAGCGTTCTGAAATTTCTGTTTAAAAGAAATTAGCTTTCAATTTTAAAAATCCAATTTTATAAACATTTGAATTTAAACACTTTCTTTTTAAAATTTAAAACTATTTAAACTAGCAATTGAACTTCAAATTGGAAGTATTGCAATATAAGTGTGATTTTAAAATTAAGAGCACGTCCCGATTAATTATAATCGTTCTCTTGAGATAATAAAAAAATATTAGAAACAAAAAACATATTTTTTAAATGAAAAAATATGTTTATATTAACTTGTGAATTTTTATTACCAAAAGAAAATATTGACTTGTGAATTTTTATTATCAAAATAAAATATTAACTTATGAATTCTTTTTAATAATAAAAAATATTGTCTTGTGAATTTTCTTTTGCTCAAAAAAAATGGACTTGTGTATTTTTTCTGGAGGGTTTTTGGAGTCGCTGAAGAAGAATTTTTTCACAAACTTTCAATATTCAAAAATGACGGCGGACACAATATGATGGTCAAATTTTGGAAGTTTGTGGAAAAAATTCTTATCCAAAAACCCTCCAGAAAAAATATACAAGTCAATATTGTTTTTCTTTTATAAAAAAAGGCACAAGTTAATGTTTTCTTATGATAAGAAAAAATTCACAAGGGAATATTTTGTTGAGAAAAGAAAATTCACCAGTCAATTTTTAAAAAATAAAAATTCACAAGTCAATATTTTCTTTTGATATGAAAATATACACAAGTCAATATTTTCTTATGATAAGAAAAAATAGTACAAGTATATATACAAGTCAATATTTTCCTATGATAAGAAAAAATTCGCGAATGAATATTTTTTCAGAAAAGAAAATTCACAAGTCAATATTTTCTTTTGGTAATAAAAAATCATAAGTCATTTAATCAATTAATCAGTAATAACAAGTCAAAATCATTTTCTTTTGGTAATAAAAAATCAAAGGTCAATCTTTTCTTTTTGTAATAAAAATTCATAAGTCAATATCTTCTTTTAAAAATAAAATATACACAAATTCAATATACAATGAATATACAACAAATTCACAAAAAAAATTCACAAGTGAATTTTTTTAAAGAGCAAAAGGAAATTCACAAGGCAATATTTTCTGTTAGTAAAAAAATTCACAAGCCAATATTTTCTTTTGATAAGGAAATATATATAAGTCAATATTTTCTTATGATAAGAAAAAATTCGCAAATGAATATTTTTTTTGAGAAAAAAATTCACAAGACTTTTATTATTACTTTTATATTACTTTTGGTAATAAAAAATCATAAGTCAATATTTTCTTTTGGTAATAAAAATTCATAAGTCAATATTTTCTTTCAAAAAGAAAATACACACAAGTCAATATTTTCTTAAGATAAAAAAAATTCACAAGGCAATATTTCCTGTTAGTAAAAAAATTCACAAGTCAATATTTTCTTTTGATTCTAAAAATGCACAAGTGAATATTTTTTTGAGAAAAGAAAATTCACAAGTCAATATTTTCTTTTGATAAGAAAATATATACAAGTCAATATTTTCTAATGATAAGAAAAATTGGCAAATGAATTTTTTTTTTGAGAAAAGAAAATTTACAAGTCGATATTTTCTTTTGGTGATAAAAAATCATAAGTCAATATTTTTTCTTTTAGTAATAAAAATTCATAAGTCAATATTTTCTTATAATAAAAAAAAATTCAAAAGTGATTTTTTTTGAGAAACAGGAATTTCACAAGGCAATATTTTCTGTAAGTAAAAAAATTCACAAGTTAATATATTTTTTTCATTAAAAAAATAATTTATTTTTATTTCTAATATTTTTTTATTATATGTATATATTATTTATACAAAATTATATGTAATTAATCGGGATAAGCTGAAAATTAAAAGTTTCCAAAATGTTTATCAAGTTTATGTTTATTAAATTTATTATGTTAAATAAACAAAAATAAATAACTTTTGGAGATTCGAAAGTTAAAAGGAGACTTAAAATTAAAAACGTTTCAAAATAATAATTCCTAAGATAATGTGAATTTCAATTCATCAAAGTTTGTACATTTTCCGATTACTAATTTAAACCTTAACTCTCATTCGATTCAATAAAAACTCAACTTAAATCAATTGCAACCCTTATTATTAATCATCATTAAAATTCAACTTTTCGAATTTCAGATTTTTAAAACTGTCCCTGAACCGAAAGTTGTCTAGTCCAAAAATTAAGTTATTCCGGACATGTAACAACTAAAAGACATAGAAAACCTGTAGTATAAATTGCATAGTATTTTACCTGTAAAATACATAGCAATTTCCTTCAACTATTTTATGCTCACAATATTGAGTATCGTTAAAACGTCTGGAAGAAGTCTTTCCAGCTTGTTAGCTCTTCTTGAATTCTATACACGCAGGAAACGACCTTGCTCAATATGAAATTACATTTTTTAAAAATTTTATCTTCGAAATATCGCTTTGTAACTTTAAAATATTTCAGAATACTCTAAATTTCCAAAGTAATATTTCCTGGGAAACTGTTTCTCATTCATTTAACATCCACTTAGGTTTTTTAATTTTAAAAAAGTCTTCCTCTTTTTCAAATTATAATTTCTTTTACATTAACGGTCGAAGAGAACTAATTATAATATTATCTTGAGATTAAGTGAAAATAAAAATAAATACAATTAAGAGCATAATAATTATGTGAAAAGGAAAGCAAATTAAAGATGATATTTACATAGTGCTTCAAACGTAGAGATATGGATATTATAATTTCCTAGCACTTACTTTAGATTATTTTCGATTGATGCCTGTAGATTCAGTTTATGTCAAGAGAACCGGAATGCAACCGGTATCGAACATTTTTATCGGTTCTAGTTTCTATATATGAGATTCATATAATCGTGATCGTACACTCTTATAAGTGCGTGGGATTAAAAACTGTAGGGTCTCTATAAGAAAATTTCACATATTCACTTTAAGTTTACTTTGTCGCTTAAATAAGTACGGTCTTAACTTTCAGATTACTAGTTTGATAAAATCCTGATATTGCTAAGAACCAACCTTACATAGTATTTATACATTTATGCAAGAATTTGTAAAGGAATGCAATTTTTCAAGAAAAAAATTAAAAACCGCTGCCAAGTAGTTACTAGTTTGAGTGATATTAAAATAATTTTACAAACTATACCAAAACTTGATATAACCTTCTACAATAAAATTAATCTTGAAGTAAAAACACTATGAAAAATTGAATATGAAATAAAATTGAATTAAGCACCATAAAAAATGAATGAGAATGACAACTCGTTAAAGACCATTTAAAGTTAGCTCCTACGTAATAGTTAACTTAATCTAATTTAGGTGCCAGCTTCAAATGGTTTTTACAGAGTTGACATTCTCATGTCTTTAATTCCACACCATTTTGTTATTGAAAATTTAAAAGAGACGATTAAAACATTATGAAATTTTTATCAGCAACTTTTCATCTTGTTTATCTATCTTAAATATTCCATGAGAAAAGGATCTGTCTGCTAATGAGAAAAAGTGCTGAGTCGGATTTTTCGACCATTTATCATTAACGAACGCGTCATAAACTTTCCCTCATATGCAAAGCCATCTGTAAAGCGTTGGGCATCTCGCATCTGTCCACAACTTAACATCTCACAAAACCACAAAAGATTTCTTCGTCTAATATCTTCACGCGAACTCATGTACTTGGGTTGGTATTTTATAGTCACCTGGGTCATTAATCATTCTTAGAAACATATACAGTCTCTAAATAATGCAAAACAACGATTTTAATAGGTTGATTTAACTTTCATGTTTTAAACACTAACAGGTACTTAATTTTCATTAAAATTTTTCAGTGACAAATTTTCAAAAGTATTTTTAAATTAATAATATCTCGAAAAGTATTCTAGTGCTTTAATAAGTATTTTTAAATTTTTAAACTGAAATGTCCTGAAAGTTAGAATCCATAAAATTTCAGTACTTTAAAAATTAGAACTATAAAAAATTCGCTCGATTTCAAAAGTTTTCAATTTCGATGCTTGGAGTTTAAAAACTTGAAAAATAATAAATAACGCTATCAAATTTGAAAAAAATGTTCTGAACGAGGGGTTGACGACTAGCAAATTTTATGTGCACCTAAATTCAAGAATTTAAAGAATTCAGATGAATTCCAGGGAATTCAAAATAATTCAACTTTAAAATAATTCCAAAGCATTCACCATGAGTTCAAATAATTCAAGGAATTCAAAATAAATCAAGAGAATTCAAAAGAAATCAAAAGAGTTTAAAAGGATTGAAAGTGAATTCAAAAGACCAACAAAATTGAAAGGAGTTCAAAAAAAAATAAAAATAATTCAAAGGAATTTAAATGATTCAAGTGAATTCAGAGGAATTTAAAAGATTTCAAGTGAATTTCCAGTGGACTTAATTCATTTAACTTGAAAAAAATTGATCTGAATTCAAAAGATTTTAAGAGAATTCAAAGAATTTAAAAGAATTCATAGAATTTAAAAGAATTCAAAGAAATCAAAGAATTTGGAAGAATTATAAAAAATTCAAGGAAAATTTAAAAATACTACAACAGAATTCAAATGTATTCAAAAGAAATCAAAATAATTCAAATTAACTCAAAAGGATTCAAGTGAATTCAGAGGAATTCAAAAGAGTTTAAGTGAATTTAAGCGAATGAATTCATTCAACTTGAGATAAATTGACCTGAATTCAAAATAATTCAAAAGTGTTCAAAAGTAGTAAAAATAATTCAATAAAGAATTCAAATGATTCAAATGAATTTAGAGAAATTCAAAAGATTTCAAGTGAATTTCAAGTGGACCGAATTCATTCGACTTGAAATAAATGAATCTGTACTCCAAAGAATTTAAGAAAATTTGAGAGAATTCGAAGACTTTAAAAGAATTCGAAGAATTTAAAAGAATTCAAAATAATTCAAAACAACTCAAAAGCATTCAAGTGAATTCAGAGGAATTCAAAAGAGTTTAAGTGAATTTAAACGAATGAATTCATTCAACTTGAGATAAATTGACCTGAATTGAAAATAATTCAAAAGAATCCAAAGAATTCATATTTCAAAAGAATTCAAGTAAATTCAATAGAATTCAAGTAAATTCAATAGAATTTAAGTAAATTCAATAGAATATAAGTAAATTCAATAGAATTTAAGTAAATTCAATAAAATTTAAGTAAATTCTATAGAATGTAAGTAAATCAAATAGAATTTAAGTAAATTCTATAGAATGTAAGTAAATTCAATAGAATTTAAATGAATTCTAATGAATTCAGAAACAGATATACTGAATTCAGTTTTGGTTAACCTCACGGTTCTAAATTAGTTACTTATCCAGGATTAGAATTGGAATTCTTTCAATTAAGAAATTTTTAATAGTATAGTTTATTTCTCTTATGTACACCCTTTTGGATTTTCACATATGTGAAACCCCATGCATTTTATAAGAAACTTATCTACTAAAGAAATTTTTAATGCAATAATGTATCGGAAATAGAAAGCCTCACAAATAATAATTAAACACAATTTAAAAATTGAAAATTGTAATGCTTTATTCAAGTCGAAATTGAAAGCATTTAAATTTGAATACTTTTGTAATTGATAACACCCAAGTTTTTTTTTTCTTTGAAATGAAATATTCCAACTCTCAACATATCGACGTCCTTAAAATTTTAATTGAAATTAACTTTCGTTAAATTTCTCTCCAAATTAATAGTGAAAAATATACTTCTTATAAGGTTATAGCTACAATTAGTTCCAAATGCAGTAATATATGACAAGACATAAACAACGTAAACAGTAATTAGCATTCAGAAATAAAATCATAATTAAACGAAAGATTTAACCGCGATCACCATTTGTAACTCGTAAGCGACCAATTAGACTTCTGATTATTACAGATATCAGTAACTCTTTTTCCTTTTCCCAATAATTTGCATAATCCTTGAACAAGTTTTCAATAACAAGAGAAACGACTTAACATTATTTTCCCCCGAGCATTTTCTGATTAAAATTCCGATGTTTCTTTTTTAGAGCCTTCGAGTTTCCTATTAAATCTTCACTGACTTACTGTGCAGAGTTGTATATATTCTAATTAGAGAGTCATCCTGCAGGGACCCTTAGGCCCTAATTTCGGGTCTCTGATTGTAATTTGTGATACATTCCTCAAATCGGACGCTCGGTCGCTTTTGAAAAAAATCGAAGATTTATTATATGGACGGTCGATTGCTGAGAATAGTTCGGGTCCAGCGATTGGCTTCTATGGCACCGGCCGAGTCATCGAGCAAATCGCAGATACAACGTTATTGCGGCCAGGTGAACGTAAGTGGTTTTCAATGGCCGCTGGACCGATTGGCACGTGTTCAAGAATTACTCGAGCGCAAAAGAGAAGAAAGGAGAAAGATTGGATTATGATGATGCAAGTAATGAGATTAAATTTAAGGAAAAGTATTCTTGATAAATTCAAGTTTGATTTGTTTTATCTGATGATAAGATTTAAAAATCTGCAAATCCAAGTGCAACACCCGTAGAATCAGAATTTAATGGTCAAATATTTATAAAATAAAATGAAATTAAATAAAAAGAGGAACTTCAGGACAACTACAAGATTTGGAAAACCTGGAAATGTTATGTAATTTTGAAAAATTTCTGGAAAACCTGGTTGATAATTTCAAGTTTGATTTGTTTTATCTGCTAATAAGATTGAGAAATCTGCAAATCTAAGTGCAACACAAAAAGGGAAAAAATTTAATGGTCAAATATTTATTAAATTAAATTAAATTAAAAGAGGAATTTAATGACAATTTACATGATTTTAAAGTTGGATTATTACAATTTCAGGTTGTTAACAATTAGGATGTTTAGAAGTTAATGCTTAACATTGCAGGTTGAAGGCTTTAAAAATAAAAAGAGGAATTTAATGATCAAAGTTTACATGATTTTAAAGTTGGATGATTGCAATTTGAAGTTGTTAACAATTAGGATGTTTAAAAGTTAATGCTTAACATTGCAGGTTGAAGACTTTAAAAATTGAAAATATTTTTATTTTAACTTTCAATTTTAAAAGCATTCCATTTTTTAATGATTTAATTGACAAGTGCTTCAGTTTTGGTGCTTCAAATCAGAAAAACATTCAAATTCAGTGTTGCCTCAAGACCTGGAAATTTTATGGAATTTTCAAAAAGTTCTGAAAAACATGGTTCAGGTTTGATTTGTTTTATCTGCTGATAAGATTTAAAAATCTACAAATCAAAGTGCAACACAAAAGCAAACAAATTTTAAAGTTCAAATATTTATAAAATAAAATTAAATTAAATTAAAAGAGGAACTTAATTATCAAAGTTTAAATGAGTTTGAAGTTGGATCATTACAATTTGAGGTTGTTAACAATTAGGATCACAGTAAATCGTGGGATATTATTTTAATCTGCAGCAATATTATTTTAATCTGAAGTGGATCATTTATTCTATTGTCACATTCTTTTGGATTTCGTTTTCTCATTTTGCTGCAGATTAAAATGATACCTTGGAATTTTCTGTAACGTTTAAAAGTTAATGCTTAAAATTGCAGCTTGAGGGCTTTAAAAATTGAAAATATTTTAATTTCAACTTTCAACTTGGATACTTTCAATTTTAAAAGCACTCAATTTTTTAATGATTTAATTGACAAGTACAAGTTTGGGTGCTTCAAATCAGAAAAGCATTCAAACTCACGACTGCTACAAGATTTGGAAAACCTGGAAATGTTATGGAATTTTGATAAAGTTCTGGAAAACCTGAAAAAGTCATAGAATTTTAAGAAAATGACTGAAATTTTTCTACCAGCATCTAATTTAAAGTCTTACTGATTATTTTAGTCTTTGGCTAAGGATTTGAAAATTGTAAATTGTTTATCATTTAATAACAGTTAAAAAGTCTTTTAACCCTATCAGGTCTGACGTTTTTGATGAGAAGAAAAACTATTTTTTCCGTTTAATAACTATTTTAGGGTCTAAAGAAGTAAAAAAATCAAATTTAGAAAACTGTTTTTGTTTTACATTTTGGATTTTTATTCTCGAAAACTAATTGAAGTTATGCCTTTTGAAGGTAAAACTAATTGAAGTTTTACCTTTTGGATTTTTGTTCTCGAGAACTAATGAAGTTCTGCTTCATAAGTGCCAAACAAAATCAGAAATTTACTGGGGAAACAGAAAAATATTTGTTCGTAATTTAATATGAACAAATAAAAAAGATATTGATGAAAAAACGAAGTCCCAAAAGGGTTAGATTTACATTGATTAATTACAGCACCAGAAGTTGTCGGCAAATTAATTTGCGATCAATAGAATATGAAATTGAATTGACCGGAATTTTGCAAAAATAGACCTATGAAATCTGGAAAAGACTTGGAATTTTGAAATTAAACTTCTGTAGGAACCCTGAAATTGGATTGCTAAAATTTATCTGAATTTAAGACTCAATTCTGAAATTCAGGTAACGTGGTTTTAAATTTAGACAAATACTGCTTAAATTAAGACAAAATTTTATTGAATTTAATCCAAACCATTAAAAATTTTAAGTATTCTTTTTGACTGTGCAATGAAGGGAAGAGGGAGAAATGGAAATGGAAGCTGGAAAGAAGATGAAGACCATTAAAACTCCTTCTTTAATTCTTTTAAACAATTCATAATTGGACTATTGGGATGTTTTCAATTTGAAAACTTTTACAATAATTACAACTTTAATTAGTAGAATTTTCAATATGTAATTTTCAAGGGTTCGTTCCAACGTTGGAGCTTTCAATTCTCAAGGCATTCAAACAAGAATTGATCCATTGAAATTCAATTGAAATCAAGAATTTCAAAAGAATTTAAACTTCGAAGCTTTGAATTTAAAAAATTCAAACTGGTTTCTTTCAAGGTTTTGAAAATAATAGAATTTTCAAGAACAAATTTGAATGCTTTGAATCAAAAAAGCGTTCCAAATCTCAATTTTACTATACAGTAAATTCAGAACAGCAAAACGATGCAGATCAATTTTTCTTTACCAATCAAAAGCAGTTGAAAATACGTGACATTTCTCTTGAAAACTGACAATCTATAATCTTGAAATTAAAAGAATGTAACTGTCACTTGAAAAGCTTTTAAATTGATTACATCCAAAAGTTTTAAAAGTTTCATTAATTCAAAGCATCTTTTATTATTTAAAATACTAAAGTACTCAATTTTGAATGCCTTCTCATTGAAAGAAGTTGATTAGTTGATTTCTTGTTTTACATCCGGTTATTAAATTCTAAAATCAATTTAAAAAATAAATGATTATGAAACTCTAGATATGAAAAAATGCAAGTCTATAATTTTAGTTAATTACTTTCGCACGAGATAAAAGATACATCGTTGCACTGATAACGATTTCTCCTTGAAATTAAACCGAATTACTTCCCACAACTTAGGGTTATGATCACTGATGTGCTCCAGGCAAGATGCTATCGTTCAAAGTCTATTACCGACAACTATTTCCTTCTGCCATCGGGCTTTGTTTTCAGAGCACTCGTCTGCTATAGATTTAAGCTGATTTTATCTATTCTTTTTTTTTCCTCACAGTGCACCGATACTGGTGCCGATTCGATGCTGTTTCCGTGTCCGGCGATCGTTACGAGCGTTCTCCATTTTACTCCTTTGCCTTTGGTTCTAAAGAGTAGACTGTATATAGAGAAAGAGAGTATAAAGGCGAGCATCACCTGAGGCTGCTGCTTCTCTCATGTTCGATCTCTTCGAGAAATGGTGACGGAGAATAAAAGATCGTCTTTAATAATAGCCCTGGGCCATATACGAGAGACGTTATCTCCTCGAGTGGCCGTCTTTAACTTTGAGATGCAGCGTGTATTAAAACGTTAATCTCTGCTCTACTACTGGTTATACATACAGATCGGAGCTCGAGACTTTCATCCCTTTGATTATCCACCTCCAATCACTTTTGACTTTTTCTTCCTCTACCGTTTACTGTCTCCAATAACAAGAATAACGTTATTATTAGAGAGATTCAACCTGTTTATATTTTCCTAAATTGATCAAATTTCATTTATTTTATAAGTATTATTGGCTAGTCAAAAAAGTTTAAATTATTAAAGAGGTAAGAAGGTATTTTTTTCTTATAGGCAGAAAGATAAATTGATAATTTTTTAAGAAGGTATTTTTCTTCTTACAGGCAGAAAGATAAATTGATAATTTTATTGAGGCTATGACGTAGAAGTGTCTATAACTTTTGCATTACATTTTTCTTTGCTATTACTCAGATAATTAAATTGATTGGTAAAAGTAAAAAAAAAGAAAAACAGTTATCAAAATGTTGCAAACAAATGACAAATAGTTTTCAACTGTTTGCAGCTGCAGAATTTTGATGCCAATTCGAATCACGTTCATTCTATTTCGGATCAAATTGATATCCACCGATTTAGTGTGATAATAAATGATGCTTTCAATTAATGAAACTTTCAAACTTGCGGATGTGATCAATTTAAAAGCTGTACAAGCAACAGTTACATTTTTTTAAATTTCAGTTTTAAAGAATTCAAACTTTGGATTTCGGATATTGAAGCTTTCAAATATTGAAGTATTCAAATACCAGTGCTTTTGATTTCGAAAAAATTCTTTGGACGATCTCAATTTTAAAAGCAAAAGCCTAGACACTCAATTTTTAGTAAGCATTTAGTAAGCATTTCTATACTAATAATTATTAGAAAACTAATAATTTTTAGACAAATTCTACTAATTTAGTTTTCAACTGTTTTCAATTCAGGATTTTCATGCCAATTCGAATCACGTTGATTCGATTTCGGATCAAATTGATACCCACCGACTTTAGTGTGATAATAAAGGATAATTTAAATTAATGTAACTTTCAAACTTGTAGATGTGATCAATTTAAAAGCTGTACAAGTGACAATGACATTTTTTTTTAATTTCAGTTTTCAAGAATTCAAACTTCGGCTTTCAGATATTGAAGCTTTTAACTATTGAAGCTTTCAAATATTGAAGCTTTTAAATACTGAAGCTTTCAAATAATAAAAAAATTCAAATAACAGTGCTTTTAATTTCGAAAAAATTCTTTGGACGATCTCAATTTTAAAAACTATATAATTTTATAAACTATACACTCAATTTTTAAACTTTCTAAATTTGAATTAGTGAAAGGTGAGCCTCCAGTTTCCTTTAATAAAAATTTCTACTAATGCTTAGCCATTTTTGACTAAAACTTTAGTGAAAAGCTGCAAACTACTATAAGTGAAATAGTGAAATATAACTAATAATTAGTAGAAATTTTCGCTAAAGTAAATTAGAGGCTCTCGTTTCACTAATTCAGGTTTACTCTCTAAATCTGAATCAGTGAGAAGTGGGTCACTAAATCAAATCAGTAAGGATTTTCACTGACAATCAGTGAGATTTCACTAAGAACATGGATGCTTTCAATAATAAAAGCATTCATTTTGGATACTTCCAAGATTTGAAAAGTTCAAGCTTGAATGATTCCAATTTAAAAGCTTTACAAGTATAATGAAAACTTCAATTTAAAAAAAGAATTTAAGATTGCGTGACAGTTTTTCCAGAATTCAAACTTGGACCTTCAAATATTGAAAAATTTATATTACAATGCTTTCAATTTGGAAATCATTTTTTGAATTGCCACAATTTAAAAAAAAATAAGCCTGCATACTGTCAATTGTACTCTCCAAATCTGAATTGGTAAAAAACTACTAATGAAATAACGAGAAGTCTTCCAGCTTCCACCAATTGAATTAACAAGCATTTCTATACTAAAAATTAGTAAAAAAACTAATAATTTTAGACAAATTCTACTAATTCATTTAGTGGCAGTTACTAATTCAATTCGTCACATTCCTAATTCATTTAGTAACGTTTCTAATTCAATCAGCAACGTTCATAATTAAATTAATAACGTTCTTAATTCAACTAGTAACTGTTATTAAATGAATTAGTAGAATTTGACTAAAATTTATTAGTTTTCTACTTAATTAAGATTTAGAGAGTAAATGTTTTCAAACATGGATTTTCAGGGTGTCTAGTGGACCGGGAAATCGGGAAAACCCGGAAAAACCCCGAGAATTTTATTTTGCTGGGAAAAAACCCGGAAATTTTATTTTACTGGGAAAAACTCGGGAATTTTATTTAGGATCAGGATTATACTTTTATTTTATTTTTTTATTCTTCAGATTTTAATAGCATTTAAGCAACTACTTGTGATTCTGACTGCATAATTTAAAAAATATTTATTTTACGTGTTACGAAAGTTTTAAAATATGTACTTTTTATTAATATTTATCACTTCAGTTTGTAATTAAAGATAAGTTTGGCACGTGTAAATAAATAATTATTTTCTTTACGTTATAAATTTTGCATATGTATATTATATTAAAATTCTCATTTCTATATATACGTTCACTTTCAAAAATCACAAAAAGATGATAACTTGATCGGGGGAAAAAAATTGACCGGGAAAAACCCGGGAATTTTAAATGGCCTGATCGCTAGACAGCCTGATTTTAAAAGCTTTAAGAGTAACAATGTTTTTAATTACAAAAATTTCCATAACTGACTCTTTCATTTTTCAAGGGTTCAAACTTGCGCTTTTAAATTTAAAGGAATTTAAGAAAATGTATCTACTTTTAATCTTAAACTTTGAAGTGCGCGTAAAAACAAGCACTTCAAAGTTTAAGATTTCAATTATGAAATCATTCAAAACCAAACTTAATAAAATTAAAAATTAAAATACTGATTTTACTACAAGTATCCATAATTAAATTTTTTTACACCTAAAATTGAATTTAAGCTTCATTACTTGCATAATTATTAACAGAATAGCCAGTTTCATTGTATTTAAAACAGTAATCATCACCTTTTGTAAATGAAAGAAGTTTGAACTTCTTTAAAATTGATAGCGTCCATCAAGAATGATTACTTAATTAAAAGTAATCAGATTTTAATATTTCAGTGACTAATCAGACAATTTTTAATATTTCAGTGACTGAACACACAATATTTATATTGAAAACACTTTTGTACTTTTATATCGAAAGCATTGACTTCTTTTGAATCACTTGTACAATTGAAATTCAGAAAAGTATCTAAAGCCACAAGATTTAATCTGTATTTTCGACTAGAGGTCAAAATTTGGGTCACAGAACAAAATTATAGACTTCTTTTCTCACTTTCAAGGACCAATTTTCAGAAATAAAATCAAAGCCCTAAATTTAAAGTCCCAACTTTAAAAATAGACCGGAATCCGTTCTCAAAAGTAAAATAAAATAAAAGGTTCAAATTCTTCAATCAAGTTTCTTTCAGCTTCTTACCAGGATCCAGCGGTACTTTTTTTTTAAATATTTTTTAAAGGCTACAATAGTTCGTTTTTTCGGTATATCTATTCCGCGTTTCCGACGTTCCTTGCCTATTCCAGAATCTCTTCTGGGCACGAGTCTGTCATTAGGGACAATTACGAACCCTCGCTGGTCTTTTTACTTTACCGACCCTGCTGGCTAAAATGGGCGATTTCGTGGAAACGATTAAAATTGATTTCAACATCCTTCGCGATCAGCAAACACTGCCGACCCGACTAATTGCTTGTCTACAGGCAAAAAAATAATTGACTTTACGCGTTTCATCAATGTTAAGTTTGCTCAGATGGTGTATTGAAGTTTGTTTTAGTGACGTTTTGTTTTTATGGAGCTGACTTTCGAACTAATGTAAATACAGTAAAGTAAATACATAAAGTAAATACAACTTTTAGTTTACAATTTCGCTTAAAAATAAGCTTTTAATATTGACATCAGGGAGCTTCACGAAACTAAGAAGCATTTTTTCATTTTTCCATTAATATTAACAAATTGTGAATAATTAGATTGAAAACTAAGATGAGCAGAACAAGTGGACTGGAAATAAGGTTTCTACTGAACAATAATTTTAAAATTTAGTGACACTCGTTTTATTACGATCGACATGAAGCTCGATTCGAAATTAAATAGTTTTGTATCGAGTTTAGTCGCAAACAAAATAAAACTAAAATAAAGGAGGGTTTCCAGAATCAGAAAAAAAAAATTTTTACGAAAATGAAAAATCAAAAGGGTCAGATTTTTTACCCCATATTCGTCTACCTGAAAGACATTTTTTGACGCAAGCACCATTCAAATTAAATGATTTTTCGAGAAGATAAAAAATGTCTTCAATTTACAGTAGACATTTTTTATCTTCCCGAAAAATCGTTTAATTTAAATTGTTCTTGCGTAGAAAAAAGTCTTTTAATATGGGGAAAAAGCAGACACTTTCGAGTTTTCATTTTCGTGAACAATTTCTTTTGTAATTCTGGGGCAAAAAACAAGCCTTACTGCAAGCCCTCCTTCAATTATGATTTGGTTGCTCGGTAGAACCTTTATTTTTGGTTCACTTTTCTGCTCAGCCTAGTTCTTCAAGTTATTTAATATTTGTGAAAATTATTGGAAAAACTCAAAAACTGCCCCTCAATTTCGTGAAAGTCCCTGATTGACATCACCTAATTTTGAAAGCTTTTATTAATGATTATTATTAACTATTTAGTTCTGCAAGCCTTTAAATCGAGAAAATTGAAAGAACTAAGCTTTTGAACGTTTTTATAATTAAAACCATTGTAGTTTTACATACATTTTAACTCACATTCAAGTTTGCCTCTTTTTATAATGGAAAGTAACTAAGTTTAAATTCCTTTGTATTTAAAGCCTCGATATTTCGTATGCAATATCTAAGATGTCCACTTAGTAAAAAATATCCTTTATGCTATCAAAACAGATGTTTACATCGTGAAATTCTTCGAGGAAAACGACAATGTGTTCAGGATTAACAAGGTGTTTTCAAGCAAAGAATTTCGTTCCTTGACAATTTTTTCAATTCCTTAATGAACCTAATTCCGCTAACTACAGGTACTTCCAGGCATGGAAACGAAGGCTGGTTAATTAAGCCGGGTCGAATTATCCTCAAGATTCCTGGATGGCATTCTGAGCCGCAGGCTGGATCATCCTCTACTGAGGTGGATTCTTGAATATTGCTGTTACATTTCCTACACGCCTTGGTGCCTCGTTGAGATACCATCAGAGAAAATATCTATGCGCCAGCTCCCCTTGCTTTCAACCACGTCTGAAGCTGTTTATTTATCAGTTTATAGTTTTCAGCGTGTCGAAAACCATGATCAAGGGTGAGAGAATGTGATTTAGTTTGCAAGCTTTCATTTTAAATTCTCCTTTTTTGTGTGTGTGTGTGTGTGTGTGTGTGTGTGTATATATATA
>JBAGKK010195753.1:0-22601 GCA_037177015.1 Euceroptres primus | reverse complement strand
TTATTTTTATATTAACGATACCACATGTTGTTCTCTTTTCCGCGCCATTTTGTTATAATTTTCACTTTTTACTTTTAACCATCCGTTTAAATCTTGGTTCTTATTTATGCATATACAGGTTCACCTTTCCATCTCTACTTAAATAAAAAATTTACATGAATAGGACTGTCGACGACCAGTCGAAACGTTGTAAAAGCAATTAATGTACTGAGAGACTCAGCACATTCAATAAAGAAGGATTTTGGACCAGTAATCTTAACATTTTTTTAACAACATCTTCGAACATTTACGTCTCCGTGGTCAACAACATAAGGTCTTAAAAATTTGTTTCTATACATCCTACCAGGTTGGGATAAAATTCAAATAATTTTAAAAGTGGATTGGAATCCATTCATAATATTTATTTTTCAAAATTTTTATTCCCTGCAGAATTTTCAATGTTAATTTTTTTTATTTTTATTTATAAGACCGCCCGTCATTAGGTAGAATAGGCTGGCTACTCCCTGATGGCCTAGCATGAGCACGTAGTGCAAACATGTGCACAGAAAGGTCAAAATGCAAAGGCGTCGGCTCACATACTTTATGCTATAGTTATAAATTTATTAACTATTAACTATTTATTAATAGTTATAACCAATAATGAATGATAAGAAGGTAGTCATTAACAATGAGAATGATAGTTGTAAACAATAAGGAAAAAAAATTTTTTAAATCAATACCGGTCCCAAAGGGTTTTGAATTAAAACAATATTGTTATGAACAACGAAGCAAGAGAGTTTATAAACAATAAACAGTATCATTAATGGCAAGTATAAGTTTAGCGAAAGTTTTATGGTAAATTATGATACTAGTTGGCCTTGACGATTTTTTGTTATCACATGAAAAGCCTAGACGTTTTTAATTTAATTTTAATTAATTTTTAATTAAAATTTAAATTATTGAACAACAATTAACTGGAAGACGTTTTCATTCGATCAGAATATTTAGTGTTTCTTTCAAGATATCTGACTTTCATGTAGACAATGTACAACTTTCAAATGTTTCTGTTCAATAGATTCCTATGAACAACTGTGCAAATACGTCAATTTCGTTAAAAAAATCAATTTTCTGTAAACTCTTGCAAATCCTATGAGAAATGTTATACCGTTATACAGTTTCTTATAATTACGTAAAAAGAAAAATTAGTTAGTTTTATTCAGAAATAAAATTACTTACTTATTTATCACTACATACCGATTATGTAAATCCGACAAGAAATTAAGCACTGACTTTGTATAAAGTCAGCGCTGCCGTAAGTACATAAGTAGTATACCAGTGCCAGTTCGATGGCAGCTACGTAGTTCCAGTTGTCACCGACAGATAACGCCAATGTCGCTGTCGGTAAATGACCGGCAACTGATTTACCGACGGTCGATAACTCGGTCGGTAAGGTAGGGAACTAGTATGTTATCTTGACTCAGTCAATAAGAAGGGCCCTGCCATACCGACCGAGTGTGTTGTCTAAGTTCGGGAAGGTGGCGTATGGTGGCTGCAGGGTATTCCCCCACCCCTTGACTTCTAGAAACTTAGTACGGGGGCAGGGTTCTGTTCCAAGCTAAACAGCAGTAAACCAGCGACCGGCCAGTTACCGATAGTTGATAATTGTTTGTGCCGGTTCTAAGATAAGTCGTGGCCGGAAAAAGATGGCGCCACATTCCAATTCCGTGGTAATTTACCCACAGTCTTTTCCGAACGCGGTCGATAAATGTGATCTCTGCTTTACCGCGAGAGTGTGACGCTGAAGTTTAGGTACATGCCACGGCGTTTTGTCGGCGGGTTCCCCAGCCCATATTCAGAGTCGCGCAGACGTGGGGTTCGCCGCGCTCCCTGTCCCGCGTGGGGTTCCCCACGCTCTCTGTTCCTGCAGGGCATGATGTGGACTTGTCTTTGAAAGCTCACAACCAGAAGCGCGCAGAGGTGGGGTTTCTCCACGCTCCCTGTCCCGCTAGGGCATAGTGGCTTCTAGAGGTATTGGTGGAGGGAGTGTAGCGGACAATAAAAGGAGACAACAGATTGTAGTGCAGTTATTCCATTGTGCGATGCAGTGCAGTGAAAGTGCAGTGCAGTAAATATAAAATTATCAAAGCAGAAAGAATAATTTGTGAAGTAAAAAAATTATTTGTGTTTACGTTTTATATAGTAAAAATGATCCTCAATGCGTGCGTAAAACTTATTCCTGCTTTCGAAGAAGCGCTGTCCTGCTTTCATCATCATTTACGGGGAACGTACAACTAAGCAAAGTGGACCGATCGAGAAACGAGTGCATAGTTTGTTTAAAAACAGTGCGGAAGGAATTGAATCGTATACCACGGCTGTCAATAAATGAGAAAAGAAAGTGTCCAAATATAATTGAATATCTGGAGTGCTTTAAGGCTCGTTTCGACCTACTCGCCAAAAAAGGAGGCGGTCTTGAAAAGAAACGCAATGCCATTAACGATCGAGGGCAGTGGATTGACGTCGACACAGCATTCGAAAGCAGAGTAAAAACATGCATTGTCGTCAACCTGGTTCACAAGGATGTTCTTGTCTTCCTAAACGACGCCCAAGTGCTGTTTGTTGTACATATAGGCCGAGCCTTACTTGGGCTTTTAAGGTTAACACTGTGCTTAATGCATATTTTCTAAAGATTGGTAAGGCGGATCCTGATTTCAAGAACTTCAAATCGAAAAATGAAGAGATATACGTTACCACGGATATGAAATTATGTTTTACCAACAACGTAAGATACCCTATCTTGACTGAAATGAAGGAGTTTCAAGAGAAAGACTCTGGATGGACCTTACACTCTATTGTGAAATTAGAAGTGAATATCAACAAACTGAACCCCATGAAAGGCAATTCTTACATTGATCTTCTTCTACGGTTCAAGAGAAAAGGAGCATGTGTGAACGTGCAAAACACGAATGACAACGAGTGCTTCAATATACTGTCAGCTATACATCCACCTAACAGGAAAGATACTGTTAAACGCTTATCCAGCTATCAGCAGTACACGGATGAATTGTGAATCCTGATTAATACCAATTGATGACATACAAAAACAGGGTGCAAACACTAAAGTATTCCAGAAACATGAAGTTTTTGACATCGGGTACTTGTTCAAGTGCTGCTACAATGATTCACTATCATTCTTAAACTCCTGTCCTGAAGGTGTGGAACCAGCAAAGTGGTTTGTTCTGTTACAGTTACAGTTACAGTTAATTGCAAAGAACTGTGAGAGAATACTGACATCTCCAGTTCCGATGAAGAAACTAACACCGGAGCAACAGAAAGCTTTCTTTGAAGCTACCACTTGTCACATCTGTCAGAAAGTTCTACATCCACCGATGAAAAAGGTCCGCAATCACTGTCACTTGACAGGAAAATATCAAGGTCCCGCGCATGAACACTGTAGCTCTTGCTTATCAAGACTCAAACATTATGATATTTGAGCCTTGTTGTGTTCCACAACTTGAGTGGGTACGATGCTCACTTTATTATCCGCGACATTGCCACAGAATTTGAAGGAAAAGTAAAAGTTCTTGTTTTAAATAAGGAAAAATACATCTCTTTTACGAAATATGTTCAGGCAACACAGATAAAATTCCGATTTATCGATTCATTCAGATTCACGGCATCATCTTTGGAAAAGTTAGCATCGTATCTCACCAAGTACAAAATTGTAAGTGCAATGTTTTCTGGAACTGAGAGTGAGAAAGTTGAACTTCTAACGAGGAAAGGTGTTCTCCCCTATGACTACCTGGACTCGAGTGTAAGACTGAAAGAAGATCAGCTTCCACTAAAAAAAAGTTTTACAGTACCCTAAATAACTCATCAATATCTGATGAGGACTACGAACATGCACAACAGGTGTGGTGTGCATTCAGTGTTAAAACTCTCGTCGAATACGTGAAACTATACATGAAGACTGATATATTGCTGTTAGCTGATGTGTTTGAAAATTTCCGAAAACAGTGTCTCATGGCTTACGGTCTCGATCCAGCATTTCCTACACGACTCCTGGCTTCACATGGGACGCCATGCTCAAATATACAGGGGTAAGATTGGAACTCCTCACTGACGTTGATATGCTATTGATAAATGAAAATGGTAAAAAGAGTGGAGTGAGTCAATGCTCAAACCGATACGCCATTGCCAACAAGAAGTGCATGTTAGTTTTCAACGAAAATGGGTAGATTATCTACATTGTAAATTTCTATGCAAACAACCTGTATGGGCAATGGGACAACCCCTTTCTTACGGTGGCTTCGAGTGGGTTACAAATTTGGAAGATTTTTATTTCAGTGTTCCAGATGATTCAACCATTGGTTATATTCTAGAAGTTGATTTGTACGATCCATCTGAGCTTCACGATTAGCATAATGATTTACCGTTTTGCCCAGAACACTCTAAATCATCGGGATCCAGCAAGGATAAGCTTCTAACTACTCTCCTACTGAAACAAAAGTATGTTCTCCATTACAGAGCTCTAAAAAGCGCTCTTGCAAACGGTCTTATATTAATCAAAATTCACAGAGTACTCAAATTTAATCAGACAACATGACTAAAGAGTTACATACATTTCAATACTGAAAAAAGAGCACAAGCTAAAAATGAAACTCGTGACGAAGTGGGAGGGTAGGTATGGAGCAGAAGCCCTCATAGCTAAACCGAATTTTCACAGCCGAGCAATTTTTAGTGAGAATCTCGTGGCTATAGAGTTAAGAAAGACAGAAGTTTTGTTTAATAAGCCAATCTATGTGGATCTGACAGTGCTGGATGTGTCTGAAATCCTAATTTATGATTTTCACTACGTTTACATGCGTAAAAAATATCGTAACAACTGCAAACTCTTGTACACTAACACTGATAGTTTAATATATGAAGTGAGGTGTCAGGATATTTATGCTGATATGAAAGAAGATATGCAAAAGAACATTAAACAATTCGATACATCAGATTACCCTCGAGACAATGTTTTCGGAATGCCACAAAGGAACAAGAAAGTTTTGAGTTTTATGAAAGACGAATGTAATGGTGAAATCATTACAGAATTTTTTGGTTTGCGGAGTAAGATGTACAGTATCCGTGTCAATGGCGAGGACTTTGTTAAAAAAGCCAAAGGTGTAAAAGCAGCTGTTGTAAAGAAAAGTATAACCTTCGATGATTACACCGAATGCTTGCGAAATTTGAGTATCCAATCTAGAACGCAATATGTGATCAGGTCAAGACTACACAACGTCGAAACGATTGAACAACAAAAAATTGTACTAAGTCCTTATGACGATAAGCGACTCCCAAACAGTACAGACACCCTCGCATGGGGGTATTATAGAATCAGGTTAATGGATGTCCATGATGTTTTAAGTGATAGTGACGAAGAATTGCTAGATATTTTACTAAAAGATTATGTTTAAGTTTGTAAATAATTGTAAGTAGTAGGTATAAGGGTCATATTGAATTAAAAAAAAGATCTATGTATATGAATGGCTTTTTTTATATATCAAAAACCATACATCTAGTTAGTACAAACATAGACTTAGTTTAACGCTTAATTACCATTGATTCATGATTGGTTCATCTTTTGTTCAATATTGATTCATCGTTGATTCAACGTTGCACAGAGTTGATTCAAAATTGCACAGAAGTGATTCAACATTGCACAGTGTTAATTACATATCTGATTTATCTACCCAGCTGTTATGTGAACTATTAAAACCTAACCACTTTACAAAGACTTGGTTGCCACGTTTCTTGATTACGTTTTCTATAAGATACACGTATGGATGTTTCACTTTAAGAAGTTCTTGTTCATAGAATCCACCAGCAATGGGTTTATTCTGGTAGTCCTTGAGCTTGTACGCCACTGCATTTGTTGACATAACTCGATCAACAGTGAATATCTCTGTTGTCCAATTGGGGGTATATCCTTTTTTAGAAACGTGCTTGTACTTGCTCACTCGAACTCTGTGATCAATTTTGAACTTTGGCCTTCTATTAAGTATTTTACGTTGTTTACTGAAGCGCTGCATGAGCTCCTCTTCATCTTCAGCGGTGACGTCTTTCGGTTTCATACCTATCGTTCGATGTTTGGTGTCGTTATATTTGGAGACGAGAGTAGGTAAGATGTCTGTCCATTTGTAGTTGCCTCTCAAGCTGATTTGTGGCGACATCTTGTTGTTGAGCGTGAGATTGAATCGTTCACTGATTGATGCCTTTATATTACTATGTGTCGAATAGAGATTGACACCATAACGTTGCATAAGATTCTTAAAGTGTGAGTTGTAAAACTCTTTGCCTTCGTCAGTATGTAACTTCTTAGGCACTCGACCCTGTATAAGTATAGATTCCATTCCACTTGTGACATTAGGTCCACTCTTGCTTTTAACAGGAACAACCCAGGCAAATTTTGAGAAGCAAATTTCTTGAAGCCATTATTCTCTCGAGCATAAGGTAGCATTTCAACTAAGTCCGCCTGCCAAGTCTTGTCTATGCAACGCATTTGCACGTGACGACGTGGATAATTTTTTCTAGCAGGTTTATGCAGTTCTGTTACTACCTCTAACTTTTCTTTGTTCATTTTCGAGTGCGTTTAGTCGAGCGCCCAACTGAGCAATTAGTTTAGTGTTGCGTACGGATAAATCTTGCTGGGAATTAATTTTTAAATTTGTGAGCTTCTCATTGATTAATTCTTCGTGTATACGTATCATCAAATTATTATTATCAATCTCTGTTCGCATAGATGATGTGACTTGGAACACTGTACGTATTTCGTTCCGTACAAGTCCCAAATTGACTGCGTCGTTTTGTAATCTGGCGTCGGAAATGTTTCAGAGTTTCTTGCCGAACTGCTGCAGCAGTTCGATCCAAATGACGTCTTCCACTAGTAGAAGATCGTCTCTGTGACACGTTGAACAGTTCGGCAATAAAGTTCTTATACTTGCTATCTCTGCTGGTGCGAACAGATTCAGTTAGACTGTACCGTTTCTTGTGTGCATTTGTGGCAATTAATATTTTTTTATGATTGTTTAAATCATCAGCGCTTTTAGATGACTCTTTGGGAGCTTTTCTAAACAGCAGTTCAAGCAGACCAACGTTTTCAGATAACGCTTACCATCAACGTGAACATATTGTCCCTCAAAACTAATGGGTTGATCCCAAATCATAAGGCTTCCATCATTGAGCTTACGCACACCATAAACCATATCCAAATACTATTTTCTGTTTTGTTGTAGCATTCTGAGAAACTTGTTTGTCAAATACTCATAATTATCAGCAGGCTCAGTCGCGACATCTTCTTCTTCAAGCACAGTTGTATCATGCTCTTCTTTAGTATCAACAGTCATGAAGGAAGCGTTACCATCTTCCATCTCATCCTCCTTCGCTTTGTCATCTTTCTTCAATAGTTCAGTTTGCTTAATTTCGTTCTTTATTGGTCGATTCATCATGTCAACTAGTGTTTGAAAGGGCATAACAATAGACTTAAACGTTTCATTCCTTATTTGTTCAGCTTCTTTACCCAGTTTGAGCATTTGATGTTTACGCCGAATCGCCTCACTAGCTTTTGCGATTTGACGAAGAACCTCCTTCTCCTTGTGAAACTTTGACATGTTGCTACACTGATATCTCAATCTATACTGGCGCACTCCTACAAACTAATTTGTATTTATAGAGAAATAAATCAATCAAATCCTTTTCTATATATACCCTCATTCATATTACTACCTTTGTCTATTACAACAAATCCATGTTTGTCAGTATTCCAACATACTGAGCATAAGTCTCGGAATTGAAAATAAGTCATGTCAGTATTAACGTGATCGTCATACAGATGTCTGAGATTTCTTTCATCCTGTCTGAAGAGTAGCAGAAAGTTAACATTATCTCTCAGGAGATGTTTGGGAATACGAGCGTAAGTCTGACACAAGTAAAAACAATCAACTTGTGCGTGTCTACCCATGCAGAAGAATGCTCTAATGTTGTCGTGTTTCTCACATGTAACATCGTCAAATATAATGATGGAATTTGATTGAGCTTCACTCGGTGGTACAACTTCTTCATTTTCAGTGAATGGAAAATAGTCAACACCATCTATTTCGTTCAACACCTTTTCCAAGAATGTGTACTTTGGCTGTTTGAGTGATTTTGAGTAGACGTAGACGTTGGTAAATTTCAGTCCATTTGGGTGTAGAATTAGTCGGACCACAAAACACTGCACGAATGCTGCCTGGTAGTAGACTGCCATGACGCTTCACCCTTTTCTTTTGTTGTTGAAGAAGAACGTCAAAGTTGGCAACTGGAAGTTTAACAGGTTGTGACCTGAACCGCATCTTAACTTTAACTGCCGTTGAAGCTATAAAGACGACGCTTATATAGCTTTCAGGACAGTTGCGTGCTGACCTCCGTACTCGAAGGAATTGTGCACCATACTAAAGCTACGAATAAAGTGCCACGCCGTCGTTGTTGTCGTCGAAGTAAAGGATTGGTCAACAAAGTCATCAACAACTTGCTGTTTGAGTTACACTTGCCTGGCTAACAGTACTGCGGTCCAGGTACTAAACTAGCCAAACGACTTGGTTGTTCCTGGTATCAATCCACTAGACAAAGCGTGCAGAGAACACTACATTGCATACTCGCAAAATCGTAAGAACGTTGAAGCGAGAAACTCAGCAGATCGAGCACTAGCCAATACAGCTTGGAAGCGCGTTTTTGCTAAAGACGCTAGAAGTAATGAAAAAGCTACAGCATTAGCTGTAGCAAACCTAATGAATGCTAAAGCAAAACTCGGTATGGGAATGAAGAAGAAGCTACTTTCAAAACAGAAGAAGAAGAAACCAATTTCGAAGAAGGAAACGTCAATTTCGAAGAAAAAGAAGAAGTCAATAGCAATTAGGAAGGTTATAAATGCAGCGAGGAAAGGAATGGTTCCGAGTAATAATGCCAAGGTGGCCATCCAATCTGCACGCAGGGGTGCACAGGAAATTGTTAAAAGTGTTAGTGATAAAAATCAAGTGAAGAATCCACGTGTCTTACCAGTACCATCTAAAGTCGGTTGTGTTTTACCACTAATTCCAATTTTCGCAGGCCTCAGTACGCTTGCAGCTCTTTCTGGTGGAGCAGCTGATATAGCAAAGGCTGTTAACGACGCCAGCGCAGCCAAACAACAACTGACAGAAGCTCAGCGTCATAATGAAACAATAGAGGCTGTCGCTCTCGGTAAAGGACTATACCTGAAACCGTACAAGAAAGGACTAGGTCTTCATATGAAATTATATTGAAAAGGACAGGGACTTCGGCTAGGACCTACTTCAAAAAACTTGAAGTGAAGCTACCACACCGTGCCTCACTGATGCCGATCTGTTCAAATATGCTACAACTCTAAAGATTCTACACTTTCGTGGAGTCTTTATGCGTAATCAACTACTAGTGAACGGACCCCGAAAAAATGAATCAGCTATTATCAATCTTGATGATAGTTACGGCCCTGGTACCCACTGGGTAAGTTATAGAAAGATCGGTAATAATGTCCTTTACTTTGACAGTTTCGGTAATCTTCGTCCACCATTGGATCTTGTAGATTACATCGGTGTTGGTGGTGTAATAAGGTACAATCATTACAAATATCAGGTCTTTGCCAATGTTGAATGTGGAAACTTGTGTTTAAAATTTCTATGTGGACAACTAAATATAAAAGATACATACTGTCTATATAAGAGAGTGATGAACTAAATAGAGATAGTATTGAAAAGAACACCATCATGGATGAATAATTTACTCTTACGATAACAGAAAACTAGACGCAGAGTATCTTTCACCAACAGAACTCTCTCCTCATTAAAACTATGCACTTGGACTCGTTGAACTGCTCACATTCAATGCGATTCCTAACGTTGACACTGGAAAGAATAAAATATATTTTGGTGATCGAGTGGTGATTATACCTACTGGCAGCTATTAGATTGAAGACATTAAGAGCTATGTTCAGAAGGCTCTAGCAATTCATAGCATTACAATAAAAATCAAGCCAAATAATAACAAATTGCGCAGCGAGATAAAGTGTGATCGTGAAGTGAACTTTCAACCAGACGATTCTATTGGACGATTGTTGGGATTCGCGCCACGTATTCTCGAAGCCAATAAGACTGACACTTCTGATCTACCGGTGGCTATTCTCAAAGTGAACGCTCTACGAGTTGAGTGTAATATCACTACGGGAGCTTACATCAACGAGCGCAAAGTACAGAACGATTCATGAATTCTTTCCTGTTGTACCACCAGGATATAGGATCGTTGAAGTACCGTCACACGTCATTTATCTCCCGATCGCCGTGAAGACTATACATAAAATTCAGCTCCGTATAGTTGATCAAGACGGAGACTTGGTGCATTTTCGAGAAGAGGTTATAACAATACGACTACACGTTAAATCATCATAATGGGTATCGTGTTCAATCGTAATGGAGTCTATATAAGAAAGTCAACATGCCAAACACAAGCCAGTTCTCAAGCAACACGCAAGACACTAACACCTCAAAACGTGCTCTTTTTGACGCAGCTTGGCCTCAAAATCAAACCTCGTGGAAAAAGTAACTGAAGCGTCCATTCAAGATATTTATCATTTCCTTCTGTTGTAATAAAAATGGAAGAAATACTAAACATTCAAGCACCAGTGAGATTTGATTAATCCTTAGCTCACTATGAGATTCATGCACATCAGCCTTACGCCTCATTATCATTCAATAACAGTGATGAAATTCGAATGGCTGTCCAGCATCAAGATTTATGTATACTACCCAGCAAGAGTTCACTGCACGTGCAGTGAATGACTAATGGAGTTACAGCTGTTACTGGTACGAATCTAGTGAGCAATGCTATCTGATATATGTTTGATAAAATTCGCTATGAACTCAATGGTATTCAGATTGACCGTTCTAAAAATGTCGGTCTAACTAGCACCATAAAAGGCTACGTCTCACTTACCCCTGGACAAAGTTGTTTTATGGAGAATGCAGGTTGGCTCGACATCCCGGAAGGAACACGACGTCTTACCAATGATGAGGGATACTTCGATGTCACTATACCACTGAGTATGATCCTAGGATTAGCTGAAGACTATCGAAAAATCGTTGTAAACGCAAAGCATGAACTTATCCTCACAAGATCGCGCAGTGACTTGAATGCTATTATTCAAGCAGGGCAACAGCCAGGAAATGAAGAGCAATTTAAGATTTTGATTCATAAAGTGGAGTGGCTGATACCATACGTAATTGCTAAGATCAGCAAAAGATACAGTTGTTGAACTTTATTAAAAAAGGTTTTCTCACAACTATCAGTTTTCGCTCATTGGAATTGTATGAATACCCCCTACTCCCCACCACCTCAAGTATTATACTTTATACATTATACTAGGTTTCCAGACAGGTAAAAAAGATAGGCGAAATAGATATGCTAATCGCTTCGATCACTGCAATATAACCAATGTCAAGGTATTCCTCAATTCACAGTACTATCCGTACGGTAATTTGAATCTGGACATTGGCCACAATCAGTTTGCACTACTGTATGAGATGTATGCAAACTTTCAGGCAGCATACTATGGCAAAGAGCCAGAACCAATGTTGAAGAAAAGTGATTTCAGAGAATACGCTCCTCTCAGTGTCATTGATTGTTCAAAACAAAATGAGTTTCTCAAACAGGCCTAAGTGAACGTTCGTTTAGAATTTAAATCTGCAGACAATTTCCCGGCTGAAACTGCAGCCTACTGTCTAATTATACATGGTCGTATTATTCAATACCAGCCCCTTAGTGGTAGCGTGAAAAAGTTGATTTAGGATGATAGTGGTAGGAGATAATACCAGTGGTGGGAAGAATAGGTATAAAGCAGATGATTTTAGCAACAGAATTCAGTTTTCATCGAAATGGAGTTCATCGTGGACGGGCAAGGCTTCAAGAAGCCCAACAACCAGTTCCTCTTCAGGAAGACGCTCTAGCTCTAGTTTACCTCTTTGAACCTCCCTGCTATTGGACACAGCTCACACACCTATTGGAACCTACCTGTCCGATACAAGAGTGAAAATTTGTGGTTGACGCTCAATTACCATGGAATCGGGTGGACTTCTGGTGACACACCCTACAAGGAAGTGAGACCTATACTTAAAGATGTACTACTTGGTGCTTGTGCTATCTACGTAAAAGAACTTGAAAAGAAGAAATGGTTTGACGAGTTTGGATTAAATGTACGCAATTTGGAAGATATGAGCTGTCCTTCTCTAAAGAAATTAAACAACGCAGTTTCAACATCATGTCATCATCATACCCAGTTCTGGAATCACAACTGTGCTGTCCGAAACGTCCTGACGCTCAAAGCCTGGTTCTTCACGCCTCAAGATCAGCCAACCATCAGGATTTCTGCTGGAAGCAGTGCTGACGATGATGATGCTGATGATGTGATTAAAGGTGTAGATACTACAGATAGTTGTTTGAAAAATATGACGCTTAAAGACTATTATAATGAGTGTAAATTGCTGTAGTAGGTCAAGTCTTTTTATTGAATAAAAAATAATTAAAGGTAATAAAAGTGTTCATTACTTTTAAACTCATCCACTAGTTAAGCATTAGTTAAGTTAAATAAAATTTGTTCAAAAACTAACTATTACTTTTAATATTATTGCCAGATGATACTACGTCAATAATAATGTTATTAACAATTAAATTTACAACCATTACTTATATTAAATGCCACTACTATAACTCAACAGTCTGATTTTCTTGAAGCTTCTAGAAGATTTGTGCACATGTGCAATGAATGGGGTAATGACTGAGGAGTGGGGATAGTGGATTATAGAGCAGCGAAAGATTGCAGTGGTTTCAATCAACAAAGTGCAGTGAAGTGAAAGTTTGTAATCTGGTGAAAAAAAAATCGAGATGCCTTAGGAGAAGATGGATCTCAAAGCTCTGAATTCATTTGGTCGAATGGATGAGGTTATGCCTACCAAACCGCTGTCTGATCTTACCCCAAACAAAAAGTATGTTGTGACAAGAGTTCGAACAGTTTATACTAAATATGGCACCAGGATTGTCATTGAATTTTCAGTTTTCCGTTTTCTTACCTGCCAGAATTATGAAAGTGTTTGAAGATGCACAATGTAAGGAGACGTTTCAAAACCTGGAAGAAGCGACCAAAACAAATAAACTCTTTATTACTTACCTTGGAGGACAATAAAATAATTTTGAATTTGAATATATGCAGTAAACACAATTTCTAATATCAATTCTGTATTGTAAAAGAGTTTGTGAATAAATATTCACACTAATTAAAAAATAAAATTGCGTATTTATTTTAGATTAGGCTAGATTCATATTTTAAAAAGTATTTATTTAAGACTAATTTATGTTAATAAAAAAAGCACTGCTGGATAGCAGCACCGAAGCGACGTTAGGAAACAGATTTTTTATTCTCAAAATCCTGATGAATATCAATTTGTCTTACACCTAAGCATCGTTGGGCATCCTGTAAAGCAGCAACCCGTCTTACACCAAAAAAATTTTAGATTGTATTAAAATTAAAATTTTATAACGAAAACATAACTATAACAAGACATTTTAGCACTGATACTAAGGATTTTTAAATTTTATTTATAAAAATCTTATCCTTACATTGACTTTCTATATA
The DNA here is from genome assembly GCA_037177015.1 of Euceroptres primus. Lineage (NCBI taxonomy): Eukaryota > Metazoa > Arthropoda > Insecta > Hymenoptera > Figitidae > Euceroptres > Euceroptres primus. The sequence continues at coordinate 8,911 of JBAGKK010195753.1, read as the reverse complement.
ATTAGGATATAAGAACTTAATTAATTTTAATTTTTAATCTTACAATATAGTTTTAAATATCAATTTTTAAATCATTTAAGATTATGTCGTTCCTGTTCTTTTTTTAAATCTCTTTTCCAGAAGTTGACGGCTTAGGTAAAGATGGTATTGACGATCGTTTGGAAGGTGGGGGTGGAGGTGGTAGCAAAATTAATTGTAACAGGGTTGGAGGATCTATTGAATGTAACGGGGAAAATTGTGATTGTGTTGTAATTGAAGGAACATGTGCCATTTCCAAATAACCTGGTTGTAGAGGATCGTATGGTGTGTCTGCTGGAATCTGTATGAGAATGATAGAATTAGAAAAATTATGCATTCAGCTATGTATAAAGTAAGAAAGAAATGATAATATAGCACCGAAGGTAGTGAGAGGAAGAAAGTTATATAAAATAAATATTATTATGAGAGTGTCATTGATTGAATTGTAACTGGATAGATAACGATCCTAAGTGCTTTTTAAAGATTTTAGTTATCCTTTATAACCATTTCTCATGTGTTTTATCAGTCAGTCACCTAAATGAATGGAATCCAGCATGCAAACAGTCAAGACATACGTCGTTTCTTATTAGAAATATTTAGATGCGACTTTATCGGCACAAAAATGCTTCATAGTACCTGGTTAGTTAAATTTCAAAAGAAATTATAATTTTTCTTCTTTAAATTTAAATTATAGTATTTGTTCTTTTTAAATTCAAACTCTGTTTTATAACCATATTTTAATTTGACTTACTCGTAAATCGCCTAAATGTATTCTATTATCACGCTTCGTCGGTAAATCGAATGTGTTGGCGCCTTGATTTACTGCACTTGCGCTATAAAAGCCTAAGAGTAACACACTATGACAAACTATTGTCATGATACTAGTTTGTCACATCGTGTTCCTTTATGCTTATCTGACGCAAGCGCAAATATAAGCTAACATAAAATGATATAAAAAGTTTTATTTTTTTCTCCCTCTTTTATTTAGAGATAACTATAATCGATTACATTTTTTCAGTAGTGTGTATTATACACGTTATCTATCCATGTAATACAATTTCAGCAACGAAACTTATGTGAAACTTTTTAAAAATTATTACTGTAACTTTTTTTATACAATTATTTGTAAAGGATCGTAATTGTTTTAAATTACTTTTCAGGATTCTTTAATGCACCTTTATTTGTAGATTTCTCAGACGATTTCGAGCAGTTACTTCATCATTACTACTAACGTTAGATAATCTTAAATCTGTACGTGAAATCGACTGGTGTGATGATAAAGCTAACTGTTTAGGAAGTGGTAACAGCAGAGAGGAAACATTTGTATACAAATGTATTTGTATACAAATGTATTCCAAGCGAAGTTGTCAGATTACGCTCCGCGTGAAGTGATGAGTGATATTTGTATACAAATATATTTGTATACAAATGTATTCCAAGCGAAGTTGTCAGATTACGCTCCGCGTGAAGTGATGAGGAGGAAAGTAGAGACGCAGGACGTTTTTATACTGCACTGTGATATGAAGGATCTATTGGTAGTGGTATTGTCGATGACAACGGAGGCGATGGTAGCGGTGATAGCGGTGATAGCGGTAATAGCGGTGGTAGTGGCGGCAAACATGCATGCGATTTTGTTAATGATGATGACGACGATGTTGATGATGATGACGAGGAAACGCGTAGTTTAGACGTCTTTTTACTCTTTCTAGATGATGAGGACGATGAGGGGTGAGGTGGTGGCGGTGGTGGCGGGGATAACCTCCGGTCATAGCGTACAATCACTGACACCTATTATAAAATACACAATATTCTCTTAGAGAAAATAAATAGAAGAAAAAATTTTAATTTAAAAAGAACAATTAGTTTTAAATTTCTTACCTCTAGCGGCTTCTAATTTATGTCAAAGTTTTGTGGTGGCGGTATAGCCACATGAATTTGTGGAGAATTTAAATCAGTGGAGACCCTGTCAGTTTCTCCAGGCTCTTGGCACACTCTTTTCAACCATTGGCACTTTTTCCTCTTCTTCAGATACTTTTGTTATTTCACCACAATGCAAACGGAAATGCGCGCTTCTGGACGTGAGCTTTCAAAGACAAGTCCCCACCATGCCCTGCCCTACAGAGAGCGCGGGAAACCCCACGCAGGACAGAGAGCGCGGCGAACTCCACGTCTGCGCGCCTCTGAATATGGGCAGGGGAACCCGACGACAAGACGCCGTGGCATATACCTGAACTTCAGCGTCACACTCTCGCGGTAAAGCGAGAAAAATTTATCGAAGAAAAGAAAAAAAAGAAAAAAAAAAGGAAAAAAAAAGAAAGAAAAAAAAAGAAAAATTTATCGAAGACGTTTAGAAAAGACTGTGGGTAAATTACCACGGAGGTGGACTTTGGCGCCATCTTTTGCTGGCAACGACTTATCTTAGAACCGGCACAAACAATTATCAACTGTCGGTAAATAACCGGTCGCTGGTTTACTGCAGTTTAGCTCGGAACAGGACCCTGTCCCCGTACTAAATTTCTAGAAGTCAAGGGGTGGGGGAATACCCGTCACCCATTGACCGAGTCAAGACCACATGCCAGTTCCCTACCTTACCGACCGAGTTACCGACTGTCAGTAAAACAGTTGCCGGTCATTTACCGATAGCGACAGTGGCGTCATCTGTTGGTGACAACTGGAACTACGTAGCTGCCCCTGAACTGTCACTGTTATACTACTTACATAGCATAAAGTATGTGAGCCTATGCCTTTGCATTTTGACCCTTCTGTGCACATGTTCGCGCTACGTGCTCATGCCAGGCCACCAGAAAGTAGCCAACCTATTGTACCTAATGACGGGCGGTCTCAAAAAAAAAAATTTTTTAAATTAACATTAAAAATTCTGCAGGGAATAAAAATTTTGAAAAATAAATATTATGAATGAACTTTTGAAATTATTTGAACTTTATCCCAACCTCGTAGGATGTATAGAAACAAAGTTAGATGCGATTTTTTTAAGACCTTTTAATTACCTCTACAGATGCGGATTTTCATAGATTTCGATTACAAATCATATCACTGTTTTCAGAGAGCTTAAAAGAAGCACTATGCAAATTTTGACTCCTTTATGTCTTTTTCCTGCGAAGCTGTGTCAAGTTAAAAAGACTGTTTAAACATTGATGCCTAGTCATATAAAAATAATTAATTTTTCATCTACTTTATACGAAAATATATTCATTAGTGAGTAAAGAACGCTTTTGTGTGAAACGTTTCGTAATAAAACAAATTCCTTTTGAGTAACAGGACTATTAATTAAAAGGCATTTTTCGTTCGTAAACGTAAACCCTTCAATCTTTAAAATTATTAACTTTATAGGGATAGCGTTCATTATGAAAATTGTTCATTTTAATTCATATTTTCAATTCTATCAAAACTTTTTTCAAATAAAACAATATTACTCAGCACAAAAAGGATAAAAAATTTTGTCCATTATTTTACCCATTCTTGCCTTTTCTTGTCTTATCTTACCGAATAAGTGTCAGGAGAGCTTTTATTCCTCTTCTTTTCCTCTACAAAAATGCAAAAAAAAATTTTCAAAAATATTGAATGGTAATGTAATAATTAATTGATAATGAAAATTTAATTAATTGCTTATATCTCGAGAACGCCATAGATGCCAGAGGGGTATCACGCAGATTCGGAATCAGGAGATCAGTCTGAACAAGAATCATTAACAACATTGCATGTCAAACGCGAATCCGACTGAAGTGGGTAGGCGTTCCGACTATCTCCCATCATTTTAGCTGAAGAAGCAGCGTTGGAAGGGAAGGCGAAACATCTGTTTTGGGATTGCGCGCTCCTACTTGGACAGGCCTGCCCAACCATGTTCATAAATTCTTGCTTTTAAATGTCTTTTTGATTGACCTGGCCCGCAGTAAACAATGTTTGAGGATAGTTCCTTTGCTAATTTGTCCTTAGTTGGTTTTAGGACTGCCGATAAGTCCTTTTTCTTCATAAAAGCTGTGCTAATATTGTACGCGTTCAAAATTCCCGATATTTGCTCCGATAGTCCTTCGACATAGGAAATGTTAATAAATGGCTTAGTTTCTGTAACCTGCGTTACCTGCTCGCCTGCTTGTTGTGCTTTTTGCGCCGACATCCGGAGGCTACGATTTCTGTTATCTTTAAAAAATTGCTGCGGGTAACAATTCTCATACAGCACATTTTGCATTAAAAACAAATTGTCGTTATTGAATTGTGGATCTGATAGAAGTACAGCCCTGTCTACTAGATTGAAGAGAACACTTCTTTTATAGATCAAGGAGTAGTTTTAATGGAAGTTGAGATACCTTCCAGACAACGTGGGTTTACGAAACTAATTACATAATATTTTTTTTGGTTCTCACATCTACTGAGTGCTATATCTAGAAAGCTGATAGTTTTGTTTGTTTCTTTTTCTAACGTGAATTTAATGGAATCAATGGGATTCTCGTTGAAAAAATCTAACACGTAATCTACCTGTGTAATCGGGACTGCCACGACGTACCGGAAGTACATCGGTATATTGAAATCTAATTGGGGAAAGAGGTGATCCCATTGGTAAACCTCTTTTTTGATAATAAGTATCAAAATTAAATTTGAAATCAGCACTATTCAAACAGAGGCGGAGTGCTTTCTCGAAATGATCCCAATCAATTTTTGTTTAAAGTTTGGCATGGATTTGGTTCCATCTACTTTCTACCGCAGAAATGGCGTTTTCCTCTGGAACATTAGTCAATAACGACACTACATCCAGTAAAGCAAAAACATGGTTATTTGGAATTGTAACCTGTCTTACTTTTTGGGCCAAATCAAAGCTATTAAGCACTCTTGATTTGTGAGGGTTAATATTTTGGGAAATAATACTTTTAAGCATTGTTGCTAGAGCATATGTGGGACTGACAACATAAGATACAATGGGTCGAAGTGAGACAACATCCTTATGGATGTTGTCTGGCCATAAAATCTAAATGGGACGACATTAGTAGTTTTCACATAACCAGCTAATCCTGTACTGATATACTTTTTCTTTTCCCATTTTGTTGCAATTGCAGTAACAGACTTTTGTATCTCATTATTTCAAAGTTGGCCACGGACAAGCTCTAGGAGCTAAAATCTGTCAACTCGTCGAACCCCACTTTTACCGCCTTTGCTAGGATAGAGGTGGGAGCACGGCCGCCCTCGGCCGGTAAGCTCGTAGAAGCGCTCGAAGAAAGGGAACAAAAGTGGAGAAAAAGCGAGGCAGGAGTAGCATTGCAAGTGGTCCGTGGCCATCCCTGCATTATTTGTATCTTTAGTCCTAAGTCCGTGCGTATCTGTTTCTTCTAATAAGTCATTTACTTTAGTCTCATAGTCAGTTCTTGTCATTGCAACTGTAACATGTCCTTTGTCAGTTTTCGTAAAAATTATATCTGGATTTTCGCTAACTAGTTTTTCTGCCTCCCTAATTTCTTTAAGGGCCATGGCCCGGAAAATTCATGTAAAAAATGCCTATTTAGTCCGAATTTTTAAGAGAAAATAAAGATTTCCCGGCGATACCCTTTGTAAATGGTGATCTTCAAAATTTATGTGAAAATTCTTTTTCAAAGGAATATGATCCCAATAGTCAGAAATGCAATTAAAAATTTGTTGGGGCTTTTATATTTTGAAAATTGTCATTTTTGACATTTATCTGAGAACTATTTTTGAAACCACCTCTAGATCTAATTTAAAAACTTGTGAAGAACAGAAGTGCTTCAGCAGGGTTGCCCGATGTGATCACAATTATCTGGAAATTTTTTTTTAAAACCACCCCTAGGTCTATTTTGGCAACTAGAGGATAATAGGGATAACTCAGAAAGGTTGCCGGATGTGATCTCAATAGTCAGTGCAATTAAAATTTTTTTGGAGGACTTTGATACTTTGAAAATTGTCATTTTTGACATTTGCCTGGAAGTTCTTTTTGGTATAACATTTAGGTCTTACTTAAAAATTTGCAATAGGGTTTATTTAAGAGGGTTGTCGGATGTGATCCTGATATTCAGAAATGCAAATAAAAATTTTCTGGGACTTTGATACTTTGAAAATTGTCATTTTTGACATGTATCTGGAAATACCGTTTGAAACCACCCCTAGGTCCATTTTGAAAAATTCGGGATAATTTGGGTGACTCAGGAGGGTTGCCGGATGTGATCCCAATAGTCAGAAATGCAATTAAAAAATTTTTGGGGCTTTGATACTTTGAAAATTGTTATTTTTGACATTTATATTGAAATTCTTTTTGAAACCACTTCTAGGTCTATTTTGAAAACTTACGGATATTTAGGGTGACTCAGCAGGGTTGCCGGATGTGATTCCAATGGTAAGAAATGCAATTAAACGTTTTTTAGGGAATTTGACACTTGAAAATTGTTATTTTTGACATTTACCTGGAAATTCTTTTTAAAACCACCCCTATGTTCGTTGGTTAGAGGGTTGCCGGATGTGATCCCAATAGCCGGAAGTGAAATTGAAAATTTTTTGAGGCTTTGATACTTTGAAAATTGTCATTTTTGACATTTATCTGGAAATTCTCTTTGAAAGCACCAATAGGTCTACTTTGAAAATTTGAGGATTATTGGTGTGAATCAGAAGAGTTGCCGGATGTGGTCCCAATAGTCAGAAATGCAATTAAAAGTTTTTTGGGACTTTGATACTTTGGAAGTTGTCATTTTTGACATTTACCTGGAAATTCTTTTTGAAACTACCCCTAGGTCCATTTTGAAAAGTTGAGGATAATATGGGTTCCTCAGGAATGTTACCGGATGTAATCAGAATAGTCAGAAATGCAATTTAAGTTTTTTTGGGGACTTTGATACTTTGAAAATTGTCGTTTTTGACATGTATCTTGAAATTCCTTTTGAAACCACCTCTAGGTCTAATTTGTAAACTTGTGAATGGTAGCGGTGCTTCAGGAGGGTGCTCGGATGTGATCTCGATAGACTCCCCAGTAAAAATTCTTCGACTTGGGTTCAACTTGATTCATCTTCAGAACTGAAGACGAAGACGAAGAACGACTTCAAAGCGGCGATGTCTGGTTGCCTTGTCTCTAATCCCTGGATCGAAAAAGGTTCTCTAATCCTACGGGTTATTTGCTCCAAGCCTATACCTGTTCGAAAATTAAATAATCTCAACTTTATCTTTTGAAATGTACCTGAGAACTGATGTAATAACAAACAAAATCCTTTATTTGTCCTTATTTATTTGATTTAAATAAATTTTTATTTAGATTCAATAAATGTTTTGTTTAAATTAAATAAAGTTCTTGTTTGCTTTAAATTTTTTTAAAAAATGTTTTTTTTCATAAACTTGATTCAATTTAATAAATAGATAAATAATTTTTAAGAGATTTTCAATTTTGTGGTAAAGAATTGTTAAGTGTGCCACCACTTCTTTTAGGTTACCTGTGAGGATGCGTAACGACAGTACTATAACATATTTCAGACTTTTTTATATTCAGTATGATTGTAGTCTTTATTGTGAGATAGATCCTTCTGCGCAATTTGCGTTGTTTTAAAGAACTATCGTGTGCGGATTATAATTTTTGTTTAAATCTAACAAATATTTGCATAAACTCAAATGGATTTAAGTAAAGCAAATCCTTTATTTAAATCAAACAAATTGTACCAAGAAAATTATTTGTTTCGATTAAAAAGGTAGATATTTTTCATATATTAAAATGAAATAAATGTTTTGTTAACTGAAACAAAAAATTTGTTTCTTTCAATAATATATGAAAAAAATTTTTTTGTTTGATTTAAACAAGCTTTTTTCTGAGTGTATATGTTTAAGATATTTACAAAAATTATCTGCTGTTGGATAATTGTAGTTTTCAATTGTTTGCAACGTTTTTATTCAACTTCAGATAAATAATATCTCTGGGATTTACTGTGAAATGATATAGTTGTAGATGGACGAACTCAAATGAATATTCTTATGTTATTATGTATTTGTATTATTTTTCCCTCTTTCTAATAAGAGTCTGTATTTTTCTCCTTAATTTCACACCTCCAAAAAGAGACCCCCCATCGTTGAGCTTCTAATCCTCCTAATCCGTCCCTTGCAGAGTCTTGGCGCAACTAACCTATGGCTCACGTCCTGCCAGAGGGGGATTGGCGCAACTAACCTCCTCCGGAAGAAACTTGTCTCAAGACGAGTCTTGTGTTGGTTAAAATACCAAGGTTCTTTTGAAGGAAATTTCATTATCTACCGATTTTGACACACCGAAAAACTGTATTTTCTAACATTTGAAGGAAAATTTTACATATTTGTAATCGTGAAAATACGTAGATTGTGATTTTTTAACTATCAGTTTGCTAATTGCAAAACTGCAAAAATATATTTTTCAAAATTTTAATCCTCTATACCTGGTCACAGTTTTATGACAGCCTGAGCCTGGACCAAGTCCCAGGCGAGGACCCTTTTCACGAACTCTGCGATAACGCAATAGATAGGTAAAGAAGATTAAAGTTTATGTAAAAAAAATTCTTCAGCTTTCTAAATAGCAAATTGATGTTTTAAAATTCAGATCCTATGGATTTTAACAATTAAAAGCATCTAAACTTTGTTTAAAAAATTCAAAATTCGAATAAGTATCAAGTATCTCCTAAACGGTAAGAGATAGCTAAAAACGGTTATCATCTTTAGAATTTCCATCAAAGGGATATACTGTATAAATAATATGGAAAAAATATAAAGAGGCAAAGGCGTGAAAGTTAGGTATAATGTAGATGTGAATAAATAATATAAATAATTTGTGAATTGTAAAAAGGAATTAGTGACGCCCCACAGTGGGGCGAAATGAAAAAACGATGTTCAAAATAACCTGTAGGTCCCAATTCTTAATCGATTTTCAATTAAT
>JBAGKK010195651.1:0-22602 GCA_037177015.1 Euceroptres primus | reverse complement strand
CTCGTGCGTACGGTTTTACCCACTTGTGGTGATCGCGTGTGTAAAACCGCATTTTACGCACATGTTGCATAATACATGAAAGCTATGAAAAGATCAACTCAACAGCTTAAAAAAACAATTCCAAATGCTAAGTAGCCAACGTAGAAAAATTCAACCTCGACTAAAAATTCAAGGTCGAATAAAAAAACTGGTAAGCAGTAAATTCCGAAATTTTGGATTTCGACCAATCTTGACCAATACTACAACACTATAAAGGTTGCTTTTTTGGCTCCGTACACTTTTTTTTGTGTGGCTGTGTAATTTATTCTCAAGTTTATTCTGATTTACTTTTCTATTCAAACAAAAATGTTCGTTTTTTTTTTATTTTGAAGATTCTAAGGTCAAAAATTATCAGCAATACAAATTTTTAAGAAAAATAGATTTTGGAGTGTACAGTATACATAAAGGCAAATAGAGTTAAGATATTGTGCATTGTTGTATCTGGTTCATTCATCTGTAGCCTTCGATCCTATTGATTTTTCGCGTCACACCCAATATCCAAACTCCAGGCACCTCACTTTATTCACACGCACATGATTATGTTCTTGATGACCTTTATGTAACGACCGTCTAATATTTACATTTTATAAACGCAAAATCCCCTCAAGAAACCTTTTTTTATGCAAAATTTAATAACATCTTTCACGTGGAAAAATAATTTTCAGTCATATGCACATTCTTTCGCCTTTTTTATTTATTCAGTGAACCGAAAATGTTATTAAAAAGTAAAAAAAAGTAACTTTTTCTTCTAAATTATTCATTTAATGTTAGATTTTCAGAACATTTTTTATTTTTATTGGTCTTCAGTATAAATTAGACGTTTGGAAAATTTGAAAAAAGTCGAGACTCTTAAATTAGGTAAGAATTTAACACTACGTTTTTTTAAAATAAATTCTAAATTACTAAAGACCGTATCCATTTCAAATCAGACAGGCAGTGCAACTTCAAGTTACAGAATTGGTCGTCTATGAAATATTTTGTTTTTCAAAGGAAATAAGAAGGCACGTATTTTACCGTTTTGAGAAAAAATAAATTTTAGCGAAGTTATGAGTATTTAAATTTTAAGCTTTTTTTATATAAAAACAAAATTTTTCTTTAAACTTTTATAACTTTGGACTCAATTAAGATATTTGAGTTTTCCTTCCATATTATGGTGGGGTTTATTGGCCTCTTTCGAAAACCACCGGAAAATTTAAAAAATATTGAAAATTCGCAAAATGGCGACGATTTTTCTGAAAAAATTAAAAGACTATTTTCTGAAAAACTCCACCTTGTTTTTTGCCCAAATTTTTTTGCTCAATTGGTACTCATATAATGAAGAAAATAGGTAAGTTTTATGCAGGCTAAACTACTTTTGTAAACAGGAGAATTTTTTTTAATGAAATCGAATCCTAGGATTTTTCTCACAACTGACGGCACATACTAAAAAATATCAACAAAAAATTTTGATGCTTTAAAAAAGTTCTACGCAAAAGACCTCTTACTTTTTTATATCTTGCACCGTTTGTGAGAAAAATTCGAAAATGTGATTTTATAAAAAAAGAAATTGTCCTGGACTCAAAAATGGTTTGGCCAACATAAAACTCGTTTTATATTTTCCTTTTATAAACATAAATTTTTAAAAAATATTTGTAAAGATTAAAAAGATGGGTTTTTTAATATAATTGACCTTATTTTTTAAATTGAATTCTGCAAACATAAAATGGCGATTTCATCGAAAAACCCATCTTTTTAATTTTATTAAATATTATTTTTAAATTTATGTTTACATCAGGAAACTATCCAGCGAGTTTTATGTAGTTCAAGCCATTTTTTTGTCCAGGAAAATTTCATTTTCTACAAAATCACATTTTCGAATTTTTCTTACAAACGATGTAAGATATCATAAAAGAGTAAAAGGGCTTTTGCGTAGAACTTTTTTAAAGCATCAAACTTAAGTTCTCATAATTTTTATAATCTACGAGATAAAATGTTTTCCACAAAATAATACGAAAGCTATCAAAATTCTGCGTAAAATAAGCCCAAGGTGAAGTGATTTTTTTCATTCTGTAAGAAACTAATGCAAAAATAGTAAATTTTTCGATTTGTCCTAAAAATTTCAATAACTTACAAAATAAATATAATTTTTTAATGTCCTTAGGCTCATTTTAAAGTTAAGTCTCCATAGAATTTCATGAATGTATGAAGAGAACTCTCCAATTTTTTCCCCCGATTGGCACAGAAAAGTTGTAAAATTTCAAGTTTTCGCTCTATTTGAAATTTTACAACTTTTTTGTTCCAAGTTCAGTCTGCCAAAATCGAGAGAAAAAATTGGAGAGTTCTCTTCATACATTCGTGAAATTCTGTAGAGATTTAATTTTAAAATAAACGTGAGGACAATAAAAAATGTGATTTATTTCGTAAGTTATTGCAATTTTTATGACAAATCGACAAATATACTATTTTTGCATTAATTTCTTACAGAATGAACAAAATTACTTCACCTCGGGCTTATTTCACGAAGAATTTTGATAGCTTTCGTATTATTTTGAGGAAAAAATTTTATTTCGTAGATTATAAAAATTATGAGAACTTAAGCATCTCACAAAAAACAGGTTTCCTTGTATTTTTGGCTGGTACTGTATGTGCCGTCAGTTGTAAGAAAAATTCGAAAATTCGATTTCATTAAAAAAATTCTCCTATTTACAAAAGTAGTTTAGCCCGCAAGAAACTTATCTATTTTCTTCTTATCTATTCTATTAGTATAAAAGTACCAATTTCGCAAAAAAATTTAGGCAAAAAACAAGGTGGGGTTTTTGAAAAAAGCGTCTTTTAATTTTTTTCAGAAAAACCGTCGCCATTTTGCGAATTTTCAATATTTGTTTAATTTTCAGATGGATTTTGAAAGTGGCTAATAAACCTCACCATAACCAGGAAAGAAAACTAAATTGAGACCTTAATTGAGACCAAAGTCATAAAATTTTAAAGAAAAATGTTGTTTTTTTTTAAAAAAAGCTTAAAATTCAAATACTCATTTCGTGAAAATTTATTTTTTCTCAAAACGGTAAAATACGTGTCTTATTATTTCCTTTGAAAAACAACATATTTCATAAACGACAGATTCTGTGACTTGAAGTTGCACTGCCTGCCTGCTTTGAAATGGATTCGGTCTAAACAAAATTTATTATGAAGCATATTACAGAATTCTAATCAGGCTTTTCTTTTTCAAATTCCAGTTATTGCTTTTGAACCTGATGCTTCACGAAAAGACGAGTGATAAGAATTGTTTATTAATTTATTAAAATGTGACGAAATCGTGGAGCAAAAATATTGAACCAAAGATAATATTGAACCAAATATTGACAAAGAATTTTATGAAACTAAAATTAGATTAATTTCATAATTAAAGTTCAAATATAACACTAACACTTTGAAAATTCATTTTCTCAAATAAAACAAACATATTAAACGTGTATTCAAATTGAGATAAAAAGTAATGTTTTTTTTCTGTTATCTTTTGCTGAGAAATGTAAAAATAATTAATGAAAGCTTCGAGTTGTTGCACCTGATCCTCAAATTTTTTTATATTTTTTCAATTGGCCTTTCGCGTTCCGGGAAAATAACACTTTATCTGGCAGGTGCTCTTGTGAACCTTAAAGTGCGAAAATGTGTACGCAACGAATGGAAGCCTCTCTCTTTTATAAGCGTCGCGTTTTCCGACCCCTCGCGGTGTAAAATGTTGGACGGCATAAAGAACCTGAAAGGGGAGACCTCGTTTTTTCCTTTATTTTCGCCACGTCTCGTAATAAAACTCTTCTCGTACCATCCTACCTACCAGATTCAGTAATTATTGAAGAACTTTTCAATTATTTTCAAGAGGAATTTTCTGGGTTCCTCACGATCATCAACAAAAATCCATAGTCATGTTACAGACAAAAATAACCCAAATCTTAGATTCTTCAATGAGAATTAATTTTATTATTATTTTATTCTAAATTCTAATTTTATTCTAATATTTATTCTAAACTTCTAATATACATTTTGGACGATTTGTTAATGGAACAAATTCTAATTTTCTTAGATCAAATCGTGCAAAAATAAATTGATAATAGTTTATTGATCAAATCGAGTAATGGAATTAAAAATGTGAAAGATTTAATCGGAAAAGAAATTTTAGATTAAAGGTAAATTGATTCTGCTTAAAAGTATGAAAAATGAGTGTGGCACTATTTGTCTGATAAATTTCGTTTATGTCATGTTTCATGATAAAACTTTAGGATAAAGCGGTAACGGCTTATTGATTCTGAAGGGTCATGAAAACATGTTTGAAAGGCAAATAGGGAGAAATGTTTGCTTATTGATTGATAAAAAATAACTACTTTACTCAGAAAAATATCGTGGTCCTCTTTAAGGTCACCTCTATTTCAAATCAATTTCTTTAAATTAGATAATATTTATTTATTCTAGTTTTTAAAAAGGGACTGGTTAAAAAAGTTCTCTTTTGGAGTAAAATTCGTGACGTATTTTTTTATAGTACTCTCATTTAATTATTTTCATCCTTTATTATTTATTTTATACAATTCTTATTCACGATATAACTAATATTTTATTTTTGCAAGAAATGCCTTTTCATTGATATACTGCATGAAAGATCAAATCCTTTTCTCACTACATAAATGTCAATACTTTCTCACGAACATGACGTTTCGGATTATCAGAATAAATGCTCAACCAATAGAAGCGATATTCGAGTATTTATTTTTATCTTTAGAAAAATTAATAAATAATAATAAAGAAACAACTATTCTAAAAATAAAAATATTTAAAATTTAAAAAAACGGACTTCAAATGTTCCTGACAAATATATATTAATGTATTTTAAGAGAATAAATTATAAGAGAATGAATTCAAAATAAACAAAAGAAGAGTAATTGAATAAAAAATAAATTATTATAATTGTATTCTGTAATAGTCCTGATCTTTTAACATTTTTAGAATTTAATTATTTAATATAATTTTAATTTACTTGAGATTTTAATGAATCAACAATGTAAAAGAATATTTTTATTTTAAAACAATATGTTTATTTTAAAACAAATTCTAGAAAAAAAAACTCCTTATTAAATCTTTTGGATTGTTCAAATTCTTCCACATGATTGGCTGACCAAAGCCGGTTTTGTCTACTGAGGGATTTAGACGTTCCTGTATATTTTTAAGCTTTGATTAGGAGTGCGAATATTTATATCTTCCTTCAATATTTCTATTATTGAAATAATTAATTTTGCAAAAAACGAAATATCTAACAAATAAAATTAATATTTTTGTTATTTGATTTAGATAAAGTTCGAAAATTGAGAATTTTCAATAAGAAACAACACGATAGACAAGAAATTGAATAATATATCTGAAATCAAATGATATTAATGTTTGTAAAATGTTATATTGACTATATGATTATAGACAATCAATTTTCCATCCCATAATATTAATATTTATATCAATCAATAAGGAAATAAATATATAAAATAAGATATAAAGAAAGAAAATGGAGAAAAATCAGATAATAAATAGTATCGAAAAACCAAAAGGGGAAAGAAAGTTCGGGAAGTTCCTTATTGAAAATCCTGATACAATGTAGAGTCATCCCTTAGAGTGGTATTTGTAGCTTTAGTCTTTTCTCCCCTTCTCAGTGAGTCATCTCGGTCTTGCCCTTCGACCATTGAATCGTAATAGGTGATGAGTCGAAAAATACGATTGCTGAGAAAATCCAGCTTAAATGATATTTTATGACCGCATAATCTTAAAGAAATTCAAAAAATATTTCTCAGATTAGGGAGTCAAAAGTTGAATTAAGCGAAGATCATGTTAGGTCATTAGTATTTTAATATATGAAGGTAGGCTTTAATTTTTAAATTTTTTTAAGGAATGATTCTAAAGTTTGTTTTTTCTCAATATTAGAAAAAATTTCATTGTAGAATTTAGTATTTAAAACAGTTTAAACAATAAACTTTTAATAAAATGATTTTAAAATTGATCAACTTTTATTTATATTATTTTAAGGGTATGTGATACATAATGACGTCACGAATTACCGATCGATTTTATATTTACATTCAGCGGGTTTATTAAGAGAGAAATGCAAATATGATGCTGAAATTCTGGGAAATAATAAAGAATATATTTAGGCATCGGTGTGTGGTACGTTTCAGTTTTTATTTTGAAAAAAAAAAATTCCAAAATAATAATTGAAACGCACAAATTTTGGAAATTTTTTTCAAATAATTTATTAAGAGAGAAATGCAAATATAATGTTGAAATTTTGGAAAATAATAAAAAATATATTTAGGCATCGATGTGTGGTGCATTTCAGTTTTTATTTCGAAAAAGAATTTCAAAATAAAAATTTAAACGCACCAGACATCGATTCCTTGATATATTCCTTATTATTTCCTCAAATTTCAGAATTACATTTTAATTTCTCTCTTAAAAAACCCGCCGAATATAAATAAAAAATCGGTCGGTAATTTGTGATATCGTTATGTATCAAATATCCTGAATGATAGGATATTTTTATACTTCATGAATAGTAAGAAATTGCTGTGCTTTTCTCTGGCATTAACCCAATTCTTGAGAATCTAAGAGAATCTTTTTACGCATTGAAGAATGTCGTATAATCCAAATCCGCATAGAAGGCTATTATGCAGAGTACAAATATGTAGAATAATATAAATATATATTCATTCTCTTTCAAATTTATAATTTATTTCGAGCTTATTATTTTTGGAATTTATATTGCAGTAAAAATGATCTTTACAATGTCCTTTCTACGAATGAGATTTTATTCTACTCCTTCAAGAATTTCAGGGACATTTTCTGAACATAAAAAAGAGGTATAAAATTTTATGACTTAAACACTTGTTTCTTTTTACTGAAAGGACGTATTTTGTGTTTGTAACAAATTTTGGAATATTAATTTAAAAATCAATTTCATATAATGTACGGAATATATTTAATCGTTGTAGAAGTTAGTGCCAACAAAATATTTTTGTAATCTAATTTTTCTAAGATTTTGAAGGCCTATTATTTAAAAAATATTGAAGTGCAAATTAAAATTATAAATTGGATTTTATATAAATATAATTATTATATTGAATGACAAATAGACTTCTAAATTAATTAGATAATTAATTAGATAATCAGTTGCCAAAAGTTGTATTTAATGTCCATTTGACTAATTGGAGTTGTGTTTCAAAGCTTACAGAGGACTAAGTTCCCACTCGTTTGTACAACTTGATCATTATCATATAAAGCAATGAAAATAGAGAAATGTAAAATACTTGAATTACGTGGTATATTCAAATGAATTATAGCTTAAGAAGGGATTTGGAATTTCAAAATATTACCTTCATTTTACTTTCTGCAAATAACACTTTAATTAAACTTTGAAAATTTCAGTTAAAAATTAATGGTAAATCGATTACGTCAATCGCGTCAATCCAAATAATTAAAAAAATATAATTTTCTTCAGTGAAATAAATTATCACGAGTGAAATATCTCTAAAGTAAGTTATAGATAAAATGTTGTAATGACAAACTTTAGTGAAATTGTACTTAAAATCAGATATATTTCATGCTGGGTTGAAAACTAAACTTTCCTCATTCAAATTTAGAAAGAATGGATATAAACGTGTAAAAATCAATCATGTAAAAATGATTGATTATTTCACACGTTGGACCCAGAAAGAATCCAAATATTTTTCTCAAACAAACTTTTGATCAACATAAACAAATTTCTTGTCTGAGATAAACAAGAATTCACTTCCAATTTAACTTCCAGAATAAAACTTTCATTCTCGCAAATATAAATACTGGAATAGTTCACAGAATAATTTTATCTTTATTTTCATACCTAAAGTATAGGCTTTGCTATAATATATTTCTATCTTAGGTACTCTACAAAAAATAAAAACCAGGCTACGTGGCCTGGTTTTTATTACGTGGCCTTATCATCCTCATTAAACAATCTCATATTTTTCTTTTCGTTTCAGATTTCACCACACAATCAAATCCCGGAACTATCAACAAAATTTGCCTCATAAAGGATAAAAAGAATCTTCAAGCACGCACCAGTTTGCCCCTTGCCCAGGGTTTTCTCAAGTCGATAGGGCCCAACATACTGATGGGTCTCCTGGGAATTGGACCCAACAGAACCCTCCTTGCCCTGCTGCATCGCCGAGGACTCGCCCTTGTTCGCCAGGTTGGATGGACGACTGCCTCCAGGGTACGAGGTATCTTTTCAGACCTTAATTCTCGACCTTGTCTGCTCCTTCCTCCGCGAGTGAATCACGTCCACAGTAACCTCTGGGAAGGATGCCCAAGGCTCAATCTTCATCCTTCTCACCGTCGGTCGTTGAGACCGGGAAGACCTCTCGGCCCACGACCTTGAGAACCACCTTCGCCTCTGATTGGGCTTCCGGCCTTTCCTCTCGATGGGTCACTTCCTCGAACGTTCCTTTCTTTTTGCAGGACGCTTCTTTCGGAATTTTTTCATGTTGCACCTCCACACGACACTTTTCTCTTTGGGCCCCTCGCGCACTAAAAAAAAATTCCCCTAACTCCGGAATTAGCCGGTGATTCTGTCAAACGACATCACCAGGCTCTTCTTTGATTTTTCTAGTAGCCTTTTAAGAAAACTGGACACTTTTCGAGCACTGAAAAGACACGGGAGATCCTTAAGCTGCCCACGTTGGGCGCCATTGCGAGACGAATTTCTGAGGATCGGGGGTTGGTCGGGGGTGGAACGGCGATTCGTTTTCCTCCTCGTCCACAGAGCAGCGAGTCATGAACAACTTTCACCGGAGGTTGATCTTGTCACCGAGACACTTTTTTTACCTAGGGAACGCGACTCGCTTTCATATTGAATCCGACGAGGATGCCATCGTTTTGTTTCCCTTTTTCTGTTGCAATCGCACCCCTAACGCACGACGCGGATATCGGAGCTAACGACGAACCACGGCGCTCCCAGTTCGATTATGTGGTGGACGAGATGCGTGCGCAGACTGCCCTGGTATCACACAACCCTCCGCCACTGGCAGTGCATAAGGGTGGAGGAGTCGGGGGGTGAAAAAGCCGGTACAGGATGGTTCGAGTCCGGGATGATTGATAAGGGTGGATTCCTGGATTCGTGGTTTGAGTCCCGGCTAAGCCGGCGATAAACCAACCTAGTGCTTTTGTTTTTACGCTTCGCGGTAGAGTCATAACGGTGATGTGAGCATTAATGAAATTATTTTTTTTATTGAGGATATAAAAGTCAAGATGTAAAGGATTCTTTTTGGGAAAATTGAGTGGATTTCTGCAGGGCTTGGAATCGGGAGAGTTCTATATTAGATCAGATCGCCTTTTAACTTTTTTATCTCTTTATTATTCTAGGGTTGACCTTGAATCAGGAATCCGGGAAATCCTGAAAAAGTCATGGAAATTCAGGAATCCGGGAAATCCTGAAAAAGTCATGGAAATTTGATTAACCCTGAAAAAACATGGAATTTGAAAAAAAATTCTCTGAAAAAAATTTTCAAATTTTTTACCCATACGTTCTTCTGCACTGACAACTTTCAGATTTTAACTTTGACAAATTAAGAAACATCGCGACTAAATTAAAAACAGGGTTTTCAGCTGACAGGGAAGTCAGGGAAATATCAGGGAATTTTTTCAACGTCAGGGAAATTTTTCTTCATTGAAAAAAAACTGGCAATAATTTTTTTTAGTATAATCTTTTAACTTTTTTAAAATATTGTACACCTTTCATTTTTTATTGTACGAAAAAGCAAAAACTTATGAAAGAAAATAGTTAGGGAAAATAAAGGACAGGGAATTTTAAATCCGGGCGTCGCAGGAGACACTCTGAAAAACCTTCAAAACAAGAAAATCGAAGGTTTTTAATTTATCTAAATTTAGTCGTGATGGTTTTTAATACTAAATTTTGCACATTAAATTTTGGTATTTTGATTTGTGGATTGATTGATCATTTGATTTTTTCCAAATTATACTTCCACAAGAGTTAAAATTAAATACAATACTGAATTAGTTTATTTAAAAAAAAGAAAGCAAATATAATTAAATTCCATTTTTAATAAATTTGCATTTTCTTAAGATAAAAAATTTTTAAGAAATTAATTTATTGCTACGGTAATTAGAAGTGTTTTAAAAATTGATAAGCAATAATAAAAATTCCATTCCAATTAATCTTTTGCAAAATAATTATTCAAAATTTGTTAAGCTGAAATTTTTTTTCATCATTCTTCATTCTTCATTTTTTAATTCTCTCATAAAATAATTAAGTTGCCACATTTCGACGTGCCGCACATTGGGAGGAAATGTATTTTTTTCGTTCAAAAAAGTCTACAGTCTTCAATTTTGCCCCGATTTGCAATTATTTTTTCAAAATTAAAGTGCGCTAAATTTTAAAGAGCACTCTGGTCGGAGATTTTAGCATTTTTGTCTCTTTATTTATTATATGTTTACTCGAACTGCTCTAAAGATTGTTATAGACAATTGAAAGAAATATTCCAAAATTTTTACATTTTCCCGTAGGAAAAATTGGCCTTCTCGATAAAACTGCTCAATAGGGTATTAAGAGTGTAAATTAAGGACCCACCATAATAAAATATTATTTAAAATCATTTTTTAAACAACTAAACATTATTATTTAATTTCAAATATTACGAAATTTTCATGTATTTAAAAAAGCTTTCTTGAATCCTTAAACTTCGACGGAGTGAAGTTAGCTGTAAATAAGTGAAAGTCTCAATTTCACTTTCATTTGTTTCTAAAGCTTCGAACAATTACCGCTAGATGGCTGAGGATAGAAACTGGTTCACAATAAAAACCAGTTTCATGTGGAATAAGTATGCTGCTGGTGCTGAATCTCTATTGTTGGGGTTTTTTACACTAACCTTTTACCCAAAAACTTTTAAAAATTCAAAACAAATATAGATTTATAAATAAATATACCGTCGATAGACATAATAGTTCAAAAATATTCTGATAAGTTTAAGGTTAACGGGAGCAGAATTTTATCTAAATATTAATGTACAAAATTGATGTATAAAACAAAACTATATATGGTTTAAAATAAATATGGTTTTTCAAAACAAACAAAACAAGCTCTATTGTTTTCTTTCGTCTTAAATTATATCTTTCGGTTCTTCGTGTTAAAAGTTTGATATTTTTTTGTTTTCATTTGTTTTCAGTTATTCACGTGTGTTCTTCTAGAATTCGTCTAATATATTAGACGAATATTATTACCAATAATTAGTTAAGAACTTTCATTTCGAGAGTTTCGTACTTGTTTACTTTATTCGTTCTTATTTTAGTCGTTTAATTTGCGATTTTTTTCGTTACAAAAATTTCTTATAACAATGGTTTATTATTAATTTTTTATAGAAATAGTGACTGCAAATCTTTCACAAAAATTTAAAGCAGTTTTAGTGCAAAAAAATTCTTTTCCAGGCCAAAGTGCCAAGGTTTTGAATTTATTTATTTACTTTTGTTTATTTTATATAATATTATATTATTTAATTTATTTAATTAAAAAATTAACGATTGTTGTATTTTAACAAATATAATTGAACATATGTTATTTTCAAGAATATTTTCTGCATCAATTTTCTGCATCAACTCAGTTGATGAAGGGAAATACGAAATTGAAAAAACCACAAATTCCAAATTTTTCCACGAAATAATTTAAAGCATTTTTGGCTACGAAAAAAATTTTTTCAACAAAAATTTTCAATATTTGCCTATTTGTTAATTTAATTTGTTTATAATAATTGAACCATACAATTATCAAATTATTTGTATTCAGGGAGTCCCCTTGCGATGATTGAAGAAGATTTGCATTATACGCAAACCGTTAATGAAGAGTAAATAATTATTTTGTGAAAAATCTTGATTTTCTCATACTTTGAGTAAGCATATAATAAATAAACAGACGAAAATGCCAAAATCTCTGACCAGGGTGCTCTTTAAAATTTAACTCACTTCAATTTTAAGACAAATAATTGCAAATCATGGCAAAATTGAAGGCTGTAAACTTTTTTGAACGAAAAAAATGCATTTCCTCCCAGTGTGTGTCGACTGTGACGCGTACAACGAAAAGGAATCTCCCCTATCAAAGCATTTTTTTTACTTTAATTACTTCTTGTTAAGAAGATGCACTTACCTTGTCCTTATACAAACACAATTTTTGACAAATGCACTTGCCATATCTTCTAAAATGAATCTCAATTTCTCAGAATTTCCTCGTAACATCGAAATTTTAATAATTTTGCAAGGTTACAGAGGAGAGAATTATTGTGTATTATTCAAATTGAAAGCAAACTCACGTTAGACAGCAGAAACTCCGAGACCTTCATCTTTAACTATTCAGAGAGACGTTTACTGTTCACGAAGGGCAGATTTGGCCTTGAAATAGTTGAGTAGATGTTCTCTAAGAATTCCTTCATTCATTCTCTATCAAGTCGAGATATCATTGTTCTGAATCATTATTCAACCAGAACAAAGTAATATCTATTTTTCTTAAATGTCAATTTTATAAAAGAATTTTCTTAAAGGAAATTTCTTTTTTTAAATCACTGTTAAAATTCGACTTAATTTATTTTTTTCAGTCCAATTCTTTTTAAAATAAAAATGATGCTTTTTCTATTCCTCTTTAAATTCATTCGCTTCTTCTAATATGTTAAATATTGCTTTAAAATTTGATTATTTATGCCGTTTTTTGCTTTAAAATTACGGATTATTATTTTTAGGAAGGAGTTTTTGAAAAGTGAAACACCACGGCCCCTTCTTGATAAAAATAACGAAAACAGGAGTGCATTCGGATTTTACGGGAAAAGTGATATTTAGGTCGATATCAGACAGAATATATACAGATTCAAAAGAGTGATATATTTACTATGGGATTTATACAAGTAGAGAAAAGTTTCCTCTAAAAATACGTTCAAGCTTTTTCAACTACGGAGGAGTTATCCGACTAAAGAATAAAAAGCGAGGGTTGGGTGAATTTTCCACTGTAGTTAAAAATATACGGAGATGCATTTCTGCATTAGTGACCCACTAACTCTTCCTCATATCTGGAAAAATGCAAATTCTATTCTTATATTCATCATTCCAACATTTTATTATTTTTTAAATAATATACGAATCACATTAGTGAAAACCTAAATAATGTAATTATTTATAGTAAATATTAAATATTAGTTTACTGTATACTTACTGTATAAATATATGTAATATTTAACATCAGCTAATTAGTTGACTGTATTAAATATTTGCGGATTAAAAATAAAACAAAATGAAAATAATTTTAAAAGTTTCACAATGTTCAATGAACTTTTGAGCAACTGACGCAGCGTTGAGGCGTAAATATCAAATTTTAATCAAGTCCCACGGTAGAAAAAGTAATTTCGTGCCAGACAATATTTGGCCGTGCACTTTGGATATTAACACACGTTCCGTTAGAGAAGAAAATTGCTTGCGAAAAGCCTACTGAATCTCCCAACAGTCAGGAAGCTTCTTACCGTGTCACTGTGGGTTTCTGCCGTCTTGACCTGAAAATCTGTTTCAATACACAGGGTCTGTATTCAAATCTGCCTGGAATAAAATTTCCCTCCGTGATCACAAAGATTTAGCCAGCATATCAAACTTGATATCGAGGTTTTTTCGACTTTTCGCCCAACGACAAAAACGAGCAAAAAATTTGCACAAAAATTAAATCCCTCGCAATAAACTTTAAATTCTTGGAGTTCCCTTCAATTTCAAGTATCGATTCTCAATATCGCTCCTTTTATTGCTTCCCTCCCTAATAATCTTGGGATAGAATCAGAAGGAAAGTTGTACTCAAATTAATTAGGAAAGTTTCCAAGATATTAATTGGGCAAGTTTGAAATTACTTTTACATCAAGTGAAAATCTTTCTCTTCAAATAAAATATTACATTTTTTAATTATTTTATTTTTAATAAAGTTCAACTTTTGTTTTAGCTTTTTTTGTTTTTAATTTGTTTTGAGGAAGAGTATTTGTTGTAGATTAAGGTAAATTAATGCTTCGATTAGATAAATTGAATTGAATCAAGCCCTTGACATGCGAGAGGTAGCATTTTTCATAAGGCGTCATCTTGAGTGATTCTCAGGATCTGGTTAGCTGTGCAAACCCCAAGAGCAATGTATTCATGAGTGGGAATTAATTTGGTCGGAACTATGCGGGAGGTATTTTGATATTGAAATGCAGTGTGAAGTCTAATGCATTAATTTTGCAAAATATTAGATGGAAATCAAATTCGTCAAGGGTGCCTGCGCCTATTTCGATTTTGAGGAGACGTGAGCATTAATATGCAAGGAAATATGATATTATAGTTATGAATCAAGTCTTTGGAAACACCCGTTAGAGAGGGGTATGAATGCAATATAGATCGAGAGAGGGACAACAGTTGGTGGCATAAAGAGGAGGGTTGAGGCCGAGGATCGATAGGTATATAGACTATAGAAGCAGAAAGGAACACAGGAAACATCGTCTGACACAGGAAAGCAGGGAAGCCTTCTTACAAGCGCTTAAACCATGCTTAAACCTACTGCTTCTCAGACTTCTGTGCTTATGTTGCACGTGCCACTCTACTTCTACATAGACTCCAGTCTGCAACTAACTTTCCACTACTACTTGTTCTTCAGTCTACCTTTTCATTGGCATTTTATTCTGAATTAAGTCCTATCGACCTTGTTTCTTATGTCAAAGTTGTTTTACACTCCAAATTGCCCATTAAAAAAATCCAGAAAAGAAGCTAATATTATTTGGACCAAAACAATCAGGGTGACCGTGAAAATCAGAAAGTCCTGGAAATGTCAGGGACTTTTAAAGGAAAATCAGAAAGTCCTGGGAAAGTCAGGGATTTTTAAAGAAAACTTGTAAAAGTTAGGGATCTTCTGTAGGAGGCAATAAGAATTTCTTAAAAATTATTTTTAGATTACTTCTGCTTACTTTTTACTTTTCCATTTCCTAGTTTAGTTTCGTATTTGAAAGAATAACAACTTAGGATTTTTAATCTTTTCAGGATGGTTGCTGGACCGGGAAACCGCGAAATGACCGGGAATTTTTTGTGACTTGGAAAAACTGGGAAATGACAGGTAATTTTTTAAATTTTTAATGAAAAAAGATTTTAATTTTCGAAAAATGTGTTACATAAGGTGATTTGTTTGTATCTTATATTATGAATTTTGAAATTCTCGCCTTATTTGTGCAAAGCGAGCAAGCAACTTGAATGCAATCTTAAAAAATGCACGAAAAAGTGCAGAAGTCATTAATCAAGAGATTAAAAAGTAACTAAATAAGTAATAAATAATGAGTAACTAAATAAAACTTATTATTGTAGTACTATTAGTAGTATTATATTATATTATATTATATTATATTATATTATATATATTATATTATACTACTGTAGTATTCGTTAGTACGATAAAGGTAAAATATATCTCGTTTAACGATAACCCTCTGTGATCTCATTTCATTTACAAAATGTAAATGCTTATATATTTTAATATCACACTTTAGTTATTGGGATTAGTTGAAATTAAAATATTTATATTACATAGATTTAAAACCTATGCTTTCTTTTAACTCACAGTGATGTGTATAAAATAGCGTAATGTTACTTTTAGAAACATATAAAAATGTTTGTCGTAAAACGAACGAGTTGAAAAACCTCCTTTTGTATTTTTTCAATAATATAAACTATTTTAATATTAAATTAAGGGGCTAGCCCACAAATAATTACCTTTTTTCATTAATTTTTTTTGGACAGTAGACTTTATTAGATAATTCTGGATTTTACACATATTATAAAAGACGTTCAAAAGTATACAAAAAAATTTTTTTAATGAGATCCGGTGGAGATACGGCGGCCCGAAGAGAACCATCTTTTTTTTGGATCCCTTGATTACTCAATTTTGGCTCCCATGATTACTCAATTTTGGCTCACCTGAAACAAAAAATCAAAAAAGATTCTTAAAGAGTACATGTCTGGGTATCGCATGAACCTCGATCATAATTTTTCATTCACATTTAACAACATTTTTAAACAATTTATATTGCAAAAAACTGTCAAAAACCAAGAAAAAATTTTAAATTTTCACCATTTGTTTATTTGTTAATATTTTTCGATGATTGAGCTTCATGCGATACCCAGACATGTACTCTTTAAGAATCTTTTTAGATTTTTTGTTTCAGATGAGCCAAAATTGAGTAATCATGGGTACCAAAAAAAAATAGCGCCGTATCTCCGCCTGATGTCATTAAAAAAAATTTTCTTTGTATACTTTTGAATGTCTTTTATAATATGTGTAAAATCCAGAATTATCTAATAAAATCTACTGTCGAAAAAAAATTAGTGAAAAAAGGTCATTATTTGTGGACTAGCCCCTAAAAAAGAAATTCATGTTTTTATGTTCAGAATATTAAATAAAAAACATTTTAAAAACTTTTAAAGCCCACTGCATTAACTCAGGGTGTCTAGCGTCCTGGAAATCCTTGAAAACCTGGAAAAGTCCTTGATTTTTTTACCTGGAAAAACCTGCAAAAGTCCTTGAATTTCACTCATAGTCCTGGAATTCTTATCTTTCTACAGGGAATTTTTTTGATTCGACAAATTATAATTGTATCTCAATAAGTTATAATTTTAATTTAACAATTATTATAATTATATAATTATAATATTACAAAATCAGGGATGACAGTCAATCCCCTATTCCCTTTTTCCCCCTTTTCCCTATTATTCTCCAAATTTCCTAAAATCACTTTTTTTAGAATTTTTATTCCTTTTTCCTTCTTTTTTCCTTTTTATATTCAGATTTCCTAATAATTTTCTAAGAATTATGAGAAATAGAAACTTGTGACTTTCAAAAACTCTTTTAATGTTTTCTTCAATTTTCTATGATTTCCAAATTTTCAAAATCTATAAATCTTCTAAAATCTCTTAAAATCCTCCAGAATCTTTAAAACTGATTTAAAATCCTTAAAAATTCTCCAGGATATTTTAGATTGTTCTAAAATCTTCTGGGTTCTCCTACAATAATCTTTTAAAATAATATCCCAAAATTGTTCAATATTCTACAACATATAGGTACTAGACTTTTCCAGAATCTTCATTTCATCTTTATTGACTTCTAAAATTTTCTGAATACTTCCGTAACCTTCTACAATTTTCTACGAAATCTTTGAGAATCCTCCAAAGCCTACAAAAGATTACCGAAATTCTCTCAAATTCTTTTTTCGAATCTTCAAAACTTATCTGAAATATGTAAAAATTCTCCAAAATATTCTAGACTGTTTTAAAATCTTCAATCATTTAGATTCTTCTGGATTCTTCTAAAAACCTTTAGAATTTTATGGATTCTCATATAATAATCTTGTATAAAAACCATATAAAAACCTTCAGAATTTTTTGGATTCTCATATAATTCTAATCATTGGATTCATCTAATTCTAATCTTTTACAATCTTAAAGAATTTTTAAAAATTCTTTAATATTTTACAAAATATACGAGAATGTTCCAGCATCTTCTAAAATCGTCTAAAACGTTCTGTAGACTCCTAAAAAATATTCTGAAATGTACCTAAAGTTTTGAACGTTCAAATGAACAAACTTTTTTTTATCTGAAATCAAATTTATCTTGAAATTTCGTTCAATCTACAAAATAAAAATAAAAATCATGACCTTCTTTATCATTACACTAGTTTCTATATTAATATGTAAATCAATATTTTAGGAGAAATTTGAATTTTGAAATAAAATGAAACAACAAATTTCATTCATTTGAACACGTTTAGAATTTTAAGCACATTCTGAAGTGCATTAGAATTTCTAGAATTCTGCAGAATCCTTTAGAACTCTCTCAAGTCTACAGAAAAGACTCTAATAATCTAATAATCTATCTATCTAATAATTAAAGATCTAATAATCTTCTAGACTGTTTTCAGAATCTTCCTAAAATTCTGTAGACTTTTTGAAAGTCTTTAAAAAAATGTCTGGAAGAGACTAGAAGATTTTAGAACATTATGGAAGATTTTTGGAGGAATTAGGAAGTCTCTCTGAAAGATTCTAAAACACTCAAAAATCTAAATTATAAAGAATTTTTTGGGATTTCGAAAGGTTTAATGAATCTACAAGTGGTTTATGAAAAATAAAAATATTTTAAAAGATTTTAAAAGTTTGTTGGAAACTCCAGAAGTCATGAAGTATTTTCGAAAATTCAAGAGCATTCCAAAGATTCTGAACGTTTAGAAATTTGAGTGTTTTATTACATTCTAGACAGGAATCTAAGATTTTTTACAATTTTTTTAAGATTCTGATGAACTGCAGCTTCCTTCGTATTTTTACAAGAAAAAATTTCCCTCCTTTTTATCTTTAATCCCCTTTCTTGAAAAAGAAATCCCATATTTTCCCTGAAATTGAACCACTGCTGAACCATTGTGATCCCGGAATTATATAATTATAACGGCAGATAACGATTAGGGAAAATGAAAAATTGATCAGAAAAAATTCAGGGAATTTTGTAGCAACCCTGAATGAAATCAAGAGAAGTCGTTTATCAATTTCTTTAGTAAGCTTATTTAGTAGAAAACTACTGATTCACTTAGTAATGTTTACTAATTAAGCACATTAAATTAAATTAGTTTAGTTAGATTACTAAATGAATTTGTTTTTTACTATAAAATAGTAATTTTTATTAAAGAATACTAAAAACGCTTACTAAAGCAATTGATAAACGACTTAGTAGAAAACTCCTAATTCTTTTTCGAGAATATTCCCTTAAAAAATAGTTTTTTGAGCTTATACAGATAAACGCAGTTAGATAAACTCAAGAATTTCATAAATCGCATAATAAACATTTTATATGGTTCATTTATAATTGTGTAAATTATTTTTATCGTACAGTTTCAAGAAAAAAATTTTTTTCATGAAAGTTTATGGTAATAATTAAAAAATGATACCTGGAAAAATTTATTTTTTACCTGAAGAACCTGGAAAAGTCCTGGCATTTTTTTAACGAGAAACGCTAGACACCCTGATTAACTGTTATTCATTGAAAACTATTATTTAATGACGGGGAAATGACCGGGAATTTTTTCGTCGGTGAAAACGGCCACCCTGTATTTTAGTTTAATTTACAATTGAGCTCATGAATCCAAAATAGATTATCATTTTTTTTTGTTATTCGAGTTGATGGTTGATTTGAAAGAATTGTAAGCAGGGATCATGTAATATTGAATATTATAATCGAGTTTTATAGGTTTCATATTTGATAGATTTTTAATCTATTAAATAAAACATAAAAATTAAAAATTAAAAACAAATAGTTTTGTTTTTTAAACTAAACTGATGTCTGATTTCAGAACTGATACTGCTGAATTTGGTCTTAATTCAAGGTTTCTTTTTTTAGATTTCTTTTTGAAAACAACTACTTACAGTCAGAGTATCATTTTCCAATGTGGATTCGAAGTTGGCCAAATTGGATTTCATATTCGTGCTGAAAGGAGATGTGAGGCATCCACATTGAAATTGGAGAATGGAAAACAAATCGGGGAAAACAGTAGGGGTGTCTCAGGCCTTTGAACAACGGGATCCAACAAATAATGCAACCGCATTATATGCAATCCCTGGAATACTAGTAACAGTTAAAAAACAAAACTCTGAAATTGAGGAAATCAACACCAAACACGTAAGAAATTTTTACTTCAATTTTTTCATTAAATTCTATTTCAATTTTCCACTTTTTGGAAACTTCTTTAATTTAATTTATTTTATTTCCCTCGAACACATTTTACTTATTTATAACTTCAAGCGAAGAAAAGCGATCTTGTGCATTTCTGCTAACGAGAAAAAGTGTGAGCACCGAATATGGGACAGCTGACGTAATTTCAATTTTCATTATGGCATAGTGTCAAGCCCTGGAATTCTAAAGCAGATACGTGCTCGAGAAGTTAAATACGTTTAACGGTGATTTACGCAGTTTTTGCTAGCGTTTTATTTATTTTTTAAATATTTCTATTCCGCTCAGCCTTCGCTAGATTTTCAGTGTCCTATGAGAACTAATATGGCTTCCCTTAAATCTAGCCAATGACACGACCTGACGTGACTCACGGTCATAAAAATGCATTCAATGTATAAATAATCTTTCTATGCTCGCGTCTGAAACATATTTCGCAGTATCCATTTGTGATTTTCAATTTTTTATTTTCTCCTTTAAAAGTGGAATAAAATATCGATTTTATACAAATTATTGAAATTTTATGGCTACAAAATTATCTAGAGGGAAAGAATATTTCTTTAAATTTCTTTAAATTTAAATTTAAATTTTTAATAGAAATTTTTTAACTATGTTTTTAAACTACTCTATTCGAATAATTGAAAAGTAGTACTCTATTCAGAATGATTTGCAGTTCTTTAAAATCTTAAGTAAAGATCGCTTGTTGAACCTAATGAATTTATTATCAAAAGGTAATGGATTCAACTCGCTGAATAATGTAGATGAATACACCTTTCAATCGAACGGATATAATGGACCTAATCAGTTCAATTTACCGGCCTATAGGCCACCCCTTTGGTACCCTCAAGCCTTCTGGGTACATTCGTAATTAATGCACTCTGCAAAATGTATTATACTTTTTTGTAGCTACCTCTCTTTTTTAAAAGAAAAATTCCATAAATGAAAAAAATCTTAACAGTTAGCAGGGTTACGACTTGACCGGGAAACCGGGAGAGACCGGAAATTTTATTGACCGGGAAAAAACCGGGAAATGATCGGGAATTTCATTGAGAAACCGAGAATTTACTTTTGATTACAGTAAAATTCAAGTTTTTATTATTTTAATAATTTTGGTCAACTTAGAAAAGTGATTTCTACTTTATCTATTTTTTCTACAGGGCATATGAGTATGTTTATTAGGTTACGTTCCGATTTCTGCTGCTAGGCGCGGTGTTTACGAATTTATTTATTCAGGTAAATTGAAAGATTGAGTCTTGTGGCCAACCCTACAAATCAGTTAGAATATTAATAAAATTTGTTTGAATTTGTTTGAAATATTAATAAAATTGTTAAAAATAAAAAACAAACAATTTAGAAAAACTAATTCAGAAACAAATTAAAAAGCAAAATTTACTCCCTTCGAACTCAACAAAAATTTAGGAATTTGAAACTGTAAACATTCAAAATGTAACTATTCTGTAAAATGTTCAAAATGTCATTATTTTAAATTGGAAACAATCCAAATTGAACGATTCTAAACGTCGTTTCAAACTGGACACTTTTTAAATTAGAATTGTCAAGTTAAAACGGTTTTTACGCTACAATCCTTTAATAAATCTTTTAGGATTAATAATTGTCAAATTATGGTTTATACTTCGAAAAATGTAAAAAAAATGGAATAATGGAGATTATAAGGTTCAACATTGAAAATTTAGCATTCCCGAAAATTTTACCGATTCACAATTATTAAACAAATCATTCATCTTCAATTTCAGAAGTTTAAGTTTTTAGTGTCGTCTAGTTATGAATCTACGAATTATCAATTATTTTAAAATTGTAAATAATTCACAAAGTTTCCCAAAATTTCTTCCCAACTCAATGAAAATGTTAAAAATAAATTATGTCCATCTTCCAATTCATAAAAAAAATAAATAAAAAATTGCACACATTGCTCTTAAGAAAAATGTTGACAATATAGAATTTTCAACCCTGAAATCCATTAGAAATTAGGGAAATGTGAGTAGCTGCCAGGGAAAATATAAATGCGAAATAATATTTTAAAAGCACTTCAGAATATCAATACAAATATTTTTTTTCTTTTTTACCATTGAGTCTTTAAAAATTGAACTTATTATTAAATCAATATTTCCGCGTACATTATTGAAACCTTATTCGCTTTTATAATATGTACTTTTCTGTCAGGGAAATTTGTCTAAAAGTCAAGGAAATGTTAGATAGGGAAATTGAAGAATTCCAATTCAGAAAAAAAAATAATTGCATACATTGCTCTTAAAAAAAAAATGTTGACAATATAGAATTTTCAACCCTTGAAATCCATTCGAATATGGATAAAAAATTTTCAAATGAAAAGAAACTCTCTTAATTCAGAAACAAATTATTTAAAATCAATTATTTTCAATTAATTTAAATCGATTAAAGTTAATAAAACAGTGAAGAATAACTTTCACTGTTTTCCGATTTCCAGAAATATTGGAATTACATTGTTTCCTTCTAATAATAAAACTAAAAAATTCTCCTCTTTCATATCAGAAAAAAATGGCCCCCTCACATCTTAGAAAAATTTAAAAATTAAATGTAAAAAGTACTCTCTTTCACTTCAGAAAAAAATTATAAACCTAAATTTCGCCCCTTCCTACACAATACAAATTTTAAAAATAAAAAATGTACATCTTGCAATCTTCCATTTCAAAGAAAAATTAAAAACCAAAACTTCCTCTTTTGCAGATCAGTAAAAATGTTAAAAATAAAAAATGTCAATAAAGATTTTA